>PVJL010007196.1:0-44012 GCA_004026885.1 Lyroderma lyra
TGCTCCTTTATCGAAAATTATTTGTCCATATATTTGTGGGTTTATTTCTGGGTTTTCAGTTCTATTCCATTGGTCTCTATTTCTGTTCTTCTGCCAGTACCAAGCTGTTTTGACTATTGATGCTTTGTAATATAAATAGAAGTCAGGAAGTGTAATACCACCAGCCTTATTCTTTTTATGTAGTATTGCTTTGGCAATTTAAAAGAGCCTTAAGGAAAATTGAATATCCAGTAGAATGTATCATATAACCCCCTTTTATTTTAAATATTTATTTATGTATACATGCATATTCATATTGCATGTGAAAAGTTTGAAAGGTTTGTAGATATTCTAAATATTTTGTTTCTTTTTTGATTATTTGTTTTTTTAATTTTTCTATAGTCATATTTTAATGTGCTTAAAATATGCAGAAGTAGTATTTAGCATGTAAAATCTGAAAGTCTTTATGACTAATTAAATAAGAGCAAGGAAGATAAGAAATGCTATCATCAGCTGGGAATATAGAAGAAGCCATAGATTTCCCTGGGAAAATAAAGTGAATGGAGGTTGGGCATTTTGTATTTGAAGTACCCTTCTGTTGTAATGTCTCTTGAATAGATTAAGTTTGTAGGATCAGGAGAAATGCTGAGACCAGAAGATAAAGATTAGAGATTTATTCAATTAAAATTGTTGATTTGAATGAACTTGTCCTTTGAGAACAGATAGAATAAAAGCTATAGACACTCTCTGCAGAAAAACACACACATATTCATAATGTTTTAGGTACAGAATGAGGACCATCACAGACACTCCTCTACAGAAACCTATCTTGAAAATACTATCTGGACACACTGAACCAGCTTAAAAGGTGTCACATTTTTATTTCTCTAATATTATGCTTAGGGAAATGAGGTCCACTTAAATTACATGAACTGCTTGAGGTCAGTTTAGTTGATTCAGGCCCTATATTCAAATCTGTCATCTGACTCTCAGTCAAGTACTATATTACCAAATAATTATATTCCGACCTTGAGAGTATAGTTTTTCTTAATCTTAAAGGGCTGCACAGCACAGAGAACATTATAAAACTTTAGAGCAACCACTGAAAATTTACCTTAAAATTTCCTATTTTCATTGCTGTTATCAAACATGAATCTTCCTAATCAGAACCAAAAGGAAAATTGTGGTAATCTAATTTCTTGGCAGGTAGCATGTCTACATTTTCTCAAAAGTATTTTAGTTTTCACTATTGTTTTCAGTTCTGTAAATTAGTTTCTATTCATAGCCTCTCTATGACAGCTCTTAGATTTTAGTTCCCAATCTATAAAACTTATACAGCATATGTTTCTACCCAGTACCATTCAGAATTTGTTTCCCTTTTAATCCTGAAGGACCACTTTTGGCTAATTGAATCTATTTATCGCTCTGACTTACCCTAAATCTTGTCAAATGAATTGGATTTAAAGTTTTATCTGATTGGGGAAAAAAAAGAGAACTTTTGAAGGCAGTATAAAAACTGAATAGAATGAAAGATCTTGCATACTATAGGTTCAGCCTTCTAATTTTCTTGAGTAATCATGTGTTTTAGTCTTTCACACAGACTAGCTAAACCAAGTCATGCTCTTATGTCACATCACTTTTTCATGCACAAAGGCAATGGTAGTTTCCTTAACAACTGACAAATAGTCGTTCCTTTTCTTAATTCATTTAAATTGTTTGAGCTTTCATTATAATTTTCTATTCATGTATATGATTTGTATGCTGACATTCAATGAAAAGATGCTGAGTCGAACTTTTCTTTTGCTTTCTATGTACTGTCCCAGGAGCAGGCTTCCTGGGTATGTCAGTGTGATGACAACATGGTTCAGAGACTAGAAACAGACTTCAAGATGACACTTCAGCAGCAGAGCACCCTGGAGCAGTGGGCTGCATGGCTCGACAACGTGATGATGCAAGCACTGAAACCGTATGAAGGAAGACCCAGTTTTCCTAAAGCTGCCAGGCAATTTCTGCTAAAATGGTCTTTCTATAGGTATGATCTCAATTTTTCCTAAGCTTTATTTTTCATAAGCTTCAAATACGTGTATGTATACATGCTTCTCAGACAAAAGAAAACAAGTGAGCAAAGACTTCAGTTTGCAGAAACTTCCTGTTGTAATTATCTTCAACCCGGCTCACTGACTTATAACATTATGGAATTGTACCAGGAGGCTTATGGCAATCAGCTTTCTGCCTCGTGCTCGAAGTCCTAGCGTTCCCAGATGGGAATATCTAAGATTCCAGTCTAGGTGACATGTTCAGCAACAGTCAGAAGAGGGCTATAGTACTCCATCTGGCAAACATATGAAGGGGGACCCCCAAAAAAAACAATTTATTTATTAAAAAGTGTGTATTTATTCTTACATGTTTAAACTTCAGTTACCTTCAGAATATTCTTCCTTTGATGTAATACACCTATTGAGACACTTTTTCCACTACTCAAAACAGTGTTTTGAACTTGTCAATTTTGATGCCTTTTAGTGCTTCTGCTGTTTTTAGTTTCACCTCTTCCACAGTGGCAAAACATGTTTCTCTTTGAGGACTTTTTTCATCCAAAAAAAAGTCACTTGGGAGGAGATCGGGTGAATAGGGAGAGTAGGGCACTAGGGTCATGCTGGTTTTGGTCAAATACTGTTGAATACTCAGCACAGTGTTGGCAGGTGCATTGTCATGCTGCATGTTGTTCATGTAAATCACTCATCCTGAAATGGTCAAATGCATTGAAAGAGTCTCCCAAAAAATTCACTGAAGCCTAACACAGCCTCTCACAACGCCAGCTGGTGCACTGTTGCACATGGGCTCTTAGAATACTCACTTAGCAGGGGAGGGCTTTAGTACAAGGGACCTGCCCTCCCGAAGATAATTTAAGTTTTTGGGGGGTCCCCCCTCATACATTATTTAGGTTTCTTTCTTTAGGCCTTAGCATAACTCTTTATTCTCTGATTCAATGATTCTCAAAGGCCAGTAGCATCACTATCACTTGGAAAATAATTAGAAATGCAAATTCTCAGGTTCTTTCACAAAATCTACTAAAATCAGAAATTGCAGAGGTAAGGAACAGCAATTGATGCCTTTTAAAATATTATTCAGGTGATTCTGATGCATGCTCAGGACCATCTAGTTAACTTTTTAATTTGATTACAACTGTTTTCAAACCTAGCTGCATCAGAATTAGTGTTAAAAAAACATAAATCCTCAGTAACTCCCAAAACCTACTGAATCAAAATCTTCATGATTAGAGAGTAATGATTAGGAATAAATCAGAAATTCTTTCTTCAAAAATTATTCCTAGTGATTCCAATACATAGACAGTTTAATATCCAATAATCGAGTAGATACTTTTTCACTGAAATAATAGATATAAATGTATATTTTTGCAGACATTGAAGAAGCTAGAAGCTTGCAAATTACTTGATATGCGATATCAAATGTTGGGATGAGTTATTGACCATAGGTCTATCCTAAGGGTTAAATCAGAGCCTCAGCTGGCATATACAGGGCTGTCTAAAAAGTATTCAGCCATGTAATATGAAAAATAGAGGCATTTATGGATGGATTTTTTCCGGACAGCCCTTGACTGAAGGTGGAATTGACAAATGGAGTTTTATTTCATAAAATAAGTTAGATAAGCTGTATTTTTACTCCAGCCTTTGTTCTTTGGTGGAAGTTCATTTTTTCCCCTTCTTTTGATAAAGGTGGCCCCACTGGTTCGAGCCTATTTACTTTGAGATTTAGGCAGCTCACCAATTTTGATCCTGTGCAGCCATGCACATGTCAGAAAGTAGCAACCACAGGACATACCAGTGACAGTGGTTGTGGGTACACTATGGTTATCATCTGGACATCAGTGGTGGGTTCAAAGCTTGTTGTGAGGAGAGATGGTATATGAAGAAGTGACAGAGTTTAGGAACTAGTAGTGCTTATGAACCCAGTAAGCCCAAACTAGGAGTTCCATCCTGTCTTATCACCTTTATAAAGATGGAACCAGAGACCTTTTAATTATGATGGTAGTTGCTTAGATTTTTTTGTGTGTGACTTATTTCTTAACTGAATTGGTCTAATTCTTATTTTTTAAACTGAAGTAGAACTGCAGATCTATAATATGAGGGCTGTCTGGAAAAAATCTAGCCATACAAGCCTGTATTTTCATATTATATGCCTGGCTACTTTCTGGACAGCCCCCTATCTGTTTAATTAAAAGTAAATTATCCTTACATTCTGAAAATAGTTTTCTAGTGTCTAGCACAGGGTCAAATGCAGTAAAGAAGCTGGCCAGTTTTGTGTTATTGTTGTGTTGTTTTGTTTTTGGAATGGAATAATTCCACAGTTCTGTCTCACATATATATTTAATACCTTTAGCCCACATGATTTGAGAAGCACCTTAATTAGAGTGCTGTCTAACTCTGACCCACAGGTATGCTTCAGTAAACCCGATGCTAGGTTTAGGTCTGAGTATTAATGAGAAATATAAGTGTTCCCTGGATACATGGGGAAGTTGTAGAAAAATATTGTCACAGTGTTCTCAAGGTAGATATAGCAACACTAGTAGTAATAGAATTCAAAATTTTAATATGAGAATATTTCTTAAGAAGATTTCAGGTATTTTCCCTTTTTTTGCAAGTTGATTTTTTATTCATCCATTTTTTCGCCAGAAAATTATATAGATGGTGTATGTGCTTCACTAATGATTAATGAAACAGAAGTTTTACTAGCTGGTTGTTCTAAAACCTCTATATTCCAAAAGCAGAGTATATCTATATCAGAAAATGCAAGGTGTCCTTTCCTTCTTAGGGCTTTCTTGTGTTGTTTTGTCAGACCTAGACTTATGCTTTCCTGTGCTTTTTTTTTTTTTCCTATATTTAGTTGATATCGTTTTAGAAATACACCCCTGGAGGCTTCGTCTCCACAGAGATCTGTTGCAGGTATCTTGAAAAGAGAGAAAATTACTTGTATTTCTTGTTCTCACAGATATACAAACCCAGTAGATTATCACTTGCCTGCCCTCTGTCCTCCCTGAGCTGGGGATAATTGGCTTGTTATTATTAGACACTATTATGGTTATTATTTTCATTTCAAAAAGACTTGGAGGCATACAGTTCAGGGCTGCAGAAGGAAAGGCACATTTGGACAGATGCATACCTCCTGCTGGTAGTCAAAGTCAGTAGCTTTTAAGTCAATAACTTAAGCACCTTTAAAATCTGAACTGTTTTCTATTAAGGCATAAGAACATATTGAGTAATGAAAACTGCATTTATAAACTATCAGAGAAGCAGAACTGCAGAGTATTTTTTGAAAATGTTTTTGGCATTATAATAAGAATTTAGCAATTACATATACATACTCTTGATGTTCTGAAGTTGGTTAATCTCATAATTTCTAAAATTCTGTGTGTATATATTTACATGCATACAAATATAGAAATGAGCCGGCAGAGAATCATGGTATTTATCAACCAACAGTCGATGCATTGCTCCAAACACTCCTTTCCAAATGGGGCCTCTCTTTGAATGGCTACTTTTAGCGTCCTGGGAGGTGGGAAAAAATGATCACAGTCTTTCTTGGGCAGAAATGGAGAAGTTATGTGGGCCGTTTCTCAGCTTGTGTGTTTTGTGGTAACAACACAGCATTCCTCAGGGCCATCCCGAGGGTCAACCAAATATCCCATTTTTAAGGAATGAAACATAAAGCTTTGATAGTGATTTGAGAGGGGCCACGGGGAACCTAGTTTGCCTATAGCTGGACAATATATAAATATTTCAAAAAGTAATACTCTTTTGGAATAACTGTAAGCATTGTTTGAAAAGAGAATTCACATGGGAATCACAGGTGTGATAGTCTCACCTTTCTTCTTAGGAAGGCTGCAACGTATTCCCCCAATACACAAAGAGGTGGATTGGTAAATGTTTCAGTTTTCACACCATAAATTATAAAGATAAATACACAAGGATATTTCTCAGCCGTTATAAAATAATTAACATTTTTAACTGATTTTAAAAGGAGTTGAATTCATGGTAACTTAGCAACATGAAATTCGATGGAGTCAATTTTGCAATGTATCTTACAGAAGTCTACATCAGATGGATAGGTTTCCAATTAAACTGTTAATTGTGTCATTTAATACTTGTCCTATAGGGCAGTGGCTATAAAGTAGACATAGCATTAATAATATAATTCAACTGATTCTTTTCTAAACATATGACAATTTCATGGCATGCTTTTCAGTATTTTTAAAAGATAGCTAGGTATTGTAACTGAAGGTCAGCAGATTATTTTTCCAACAGAAGTTGCTGTCAGTGAGAGCTACTAGTGACCTCCAGACCTCATCGCATATTCTCCTTCTCTTTGTTCACTGTCCTCCAGCCACACTGGCCTCCTGGCTGCTCTTTGAACACATCACGTAGTTCTGCCTCAAAGCCTTTGCATTTGCTCTCCGTTCTGCCAGGAAAGCTCACCCGTTCACATGCTCACTCTCTCACTTCAGTCCACTTTCTGCCTAATACCAGCTCAGAAAGAATTTTCCTGACACCCGAATTTAAAATACCGGCCCCATCACTCTCCAACTTCTTACCCTGATTTATTTTTGTCATAGGATTTATCAGTACCTAACTTTATACTTTATATCTACTTGTGTTTTAATTAACTCTCTCATATTAGAATTGAGCTTTTTTGAAACCAAATTTATTCTGGCTTGTTTTTGAACAAGACCCTGCCACACAGAGTAGAAACACAATAAATATGTATTGCACAAATGAATGTGAATTCTCTTAGAAAAAAATAATTGACTTCGCATTTCTTTTAATAATATCAGAAAGCTACTCAATCTGAATATTCTCCTTAAAGTCATTAACATGATTTCAGGATTACATTTTAAAGGAACTATAAAAGGCCTAAAATTGAGAAATATATGTATAACTAATTCATTCTCTAGCTGTGATATTTATCCCTGTAAAGATTTATTGACATTCAACTGATTCAGGATTGTTTTTCTGTGTTATAATGAATGTTATCTTTTATGTAAATATTTTTATTATGAAATTAATATGTGCTCACTTTGGAAAAATCTGAAAAATATAAAAACTATACAAAGAATAAACTTAGATTATCCATAATTTTACTACCCAGAAATAACCGCTGGTATAGTGTTTTCTTTTAGTGTTAACATAAATTGGGATCCAGTAGTTTACCACAGTTTATTATCTGTATTTTTAACATTTTTTATTTAACATGGTATCATGAGCATTTCTTGTTACTAAATATCTTTAGAAACATGATTTTTAATCTCACAATATTCCATTATGTGTATGTCTCATAAATTATTTAAATATTCTCTTTTTCTCTTATTATTGACCATTTAGGTGGTCTTTAGTGTTGTGATACAATTATAAAAAATACTGTAATGATTATATTTTTTAAATGGCACATATGTCCTCAGATAAATTCTGGTTTGAAACTTTTTAAAGTGACTAATACAATTTTAATGAATTGTGCTGTCCCAGGACTAATAAAGTATTAAACATTCCCATTTATATAGGGGTAGGATTTAAAAAAAAACTTTACAGATAGTTTTTATTTTTAAATGGGCCCATGTTATACATTCTCCTTAATTTAACATTATATTATAGTCATCTTTCCATGTTACTACCTTTATATCCAGTCTACTTCATTATTTTAAACTACTGACTATAATTACTTATGTGAATGAACCATAATTTGTTAAATCATCATCCTGCTAATGAGTATTTAGTTTTTCACCCTAGTTTCTCACAAGCATAAATATTGCTGCGATTAAAATTATCTTCCCTCATTTGTATAAATTTCTAGAATTAAAATTGTTTGGTCTAAAAGATTTGCACATTTAAAATTCTGACAAATGTTGCCAAATTTCCCTCCACAAAAGATTCATGAATTTGTACTCATCAAAACAGTACGTAGTGTTATTTTACCATACTCTCTGCAACACTGGATCTTTTCATCTCTTACAGTAAAACAGATGATATAAATAAAATAGATGATTAATTTGTACTTCTTTTAATTTTGAATAAGATTAGTCATATTTTTATATGTTTGTTAGCAATTTGTCTTCTCTGGGCTTTATTTTAAACATTTGCTATCTTCAGCAGGAGAAATGCAATTAAGAGTGAATATTCTGCTCCTGTAATACTTAGTTTTTTAAAATTATTTACTTCATATAATCACATTTGGATTAGGTAAAGGTAAAAATGTCGTGTAATATTTTATTGTTAATTTTTGTGTTACTATGTTTTTGCTTTTTTATGTAGAAGATTTCTCTGCCTTTTAAATTTTTTTATAGGAAAAGAAATGTACAACTTCAACAGCTGTCATATTTATATTAATTATTTTTACAAATGGGTGATGTGTCACTGAATTTTAAGAAAGGTATGCATAGAATTGTAAACAGAATTTTTTTCATTTATCTTTGGCATATAAATGAAAGTCTTAATCTCTTTTCAGTAATTCACTTACAGAGTCCTAAACTTAAGGTATTCATTAAGGTATTTGACTTGAGATTATCATTGATTAGTACAGTAAACTCTCAGTTAACCAGCACCCGTGGGGGTTGGTAGATGCTGGATAAATACATCTGGCACTTTCAAGCAACTAGTAGAAAAATGGAAGTTTTTTTATGCCAGTTGCTTGATTGAGTTCCAGTTAACTGAGAGTCTACTGTACTACTGTTTATAATAATGAATATATTATTAACTCTAACATATGTAGTAGTGTAGTAATGGTAGCTTTCTTCTGATTTCACATCATACATTATCTCATTTGACACTCAGGCTAACCTTGAACCTTAAAATGTTAAATGACATGCCTCACAATCAAAAGCACATAGTGATTCAAGTAGGTCTGACTTCAAACCCATGCTGTTTTTTCTTTTTTTAGTAAATAGAACCACTAATGAGAGGTTCTCTGCTGTCATCATATAGTAACTCCCTGTTCTTGCTGCCATAACCACATAAGAATGAGAAGCTTAGCTTTTCCTATTCTGTGTTTTATAATCACAATCAATTATATTTAAGTAATGGTCTATTTATTCAAAAGTTTATTTCACATCTTTGAAATCACCATGTAAGTTACCTAAGAGCAAAAATACTGCTTTCGTTTTCACCCAACGGGTAAACACTCTCAGGGAAACGATTTGTTTGAGGTCAATAGGGTAATGAGGAGTCACAATCAGAATCTAAGGTTGCAGAGTTTCCGATATACAATAATGATCTGTCACTTGCCAAGTTGACATAGAATTTGATATTTCAGTAGCGTCTATATAAATAAAATTGAGATTGAAACTGAACACAGAAGTCTAGTCTTCTATTTTTCCATCTGCCTGACATTTTATAATTCTTCAGTGCAAACCAAGTTTAGGATTATCAGTTTATACATTTGTGAGATTCTGTCTCTTTCTCCTATCTGAGAATATAATGGCTGTTTAGTTTTCCTAGGCCAAAAATCTCTAGAAAAAAACCCTAAATGGAAGTGATGAGAAACACATACACACACCAAGACACCCACACACACCCCACTCTGACTCTAAGTTAGAGCTATTAAAGATGTTTGAAGTCATAGACAGGCTTAATGATTGGCTTGTCCTCAGTGAGGCCAAAATTTTATTTTGGACTCATTTCTATTTTAAATATAATGAGTTTATTGTTAGTATTTTATAAATATTCATATTTTGCTACTTTATAAATTAAATGTTCACATTTTTCAAAGATACACATTTCTTAATTGATTTTTGTTACACTTACTTCTGACAAAAAATTACCTTAATTTAAATGGAAATCAGTAAGAAACTGGAATCACTTAGGAAATTTGCCTTCAAATCCAACTTTTAGAGCTATCCCTGTACATGCTCACCTACATTCTGTATTACTATATCAGGGACACAAATACATATTTTCCAAAAATGGATACCTAAGTCATTATTATTGAGAGGTGGTAACACAGTGTTTACCCCTCAATAAGATTTTCACTTTCAATTGCTTTTTCTTATGATGGTGATGAGCTGCCAACCTTTAAAAAAAAATTTATATTCAATTCTGACCCATTTTGAAGTTTAATAGAATCAACATACTTGCCTGTGATAGTAAAATGGCTTTTCCCCGTAAAGACCTGTCTAGCTCTAATAAAGATCTAATAAAGTCTCAGTGACAGTTCCCTCCTTACCACCCTGTTTCAGAGTTGAGCCAATTGCTTTCCATAATGAAATTATTCCATGACAGGTTGTGTGCTATACCAACATTTCAGACCTCTAACTTAACTTCATTTGAAAGGAAAAACATATTGAACTCTAATCCTAGTCACTAATATTGGCTGCATATATGTCTTTTCTCTTGGAACAGCTCAATGGTTATTCGAGACTTAACCTTACGCAGTGCTGCTAGCTTTGGCTCCTTCCACCTGATCCGTCTACTCTATGATGAGTATATGTTCTACTTAGTAGAACATCGTGTTGCTCAGGCAACAGGAGAGACACCCATAGCAGTCATGGGTGAGGTAAGAGAGCTATAATCTATTTTTTTTTAAGAACTTGAATTACATTTTAATCAAAATATATTAATTATTGATTAAAGCAATGCTTCCTAAGCAATAAACCTCATACTCTGGAGGGGCTGTGGATTTATATCAGGGAGTCCTTAAATTCCTCTGTTCATATGTATTTTTTTAATCAATGGATTCGAAAATTGTAGATTATATCATGTGAAAATTCGTGGGATCTTTCAGTATGTTGTAAAGCTATCTATGTAAAAGAAAAGTTTGCAAATTACTCGACTAAAAAGAAACTTATTGAATGGAAAATAAGAAAGATGGATGCTTATGATAAAGCTAAGGGCTTGGAATACAGGGGAAAAGGTAAATATGTATTTTGTAGGCTCTTTTTCCCAATGCCCAGAAATCAAAATGAATCATTCTATTTCACAAGGCAATGATGATGATAATGATAACTAATGTTTTGGGGGCACTTACTGTGTGCCAGGAACAGTTCTAAGTACTTAACATACAACAAAGCATTTAGCACTTAACAACTCTGAAATCGGTACTACTTTATCCTGTTTTATAAATGACCATCTGAGATTGAAGTTGAAAGCTAAGAAACAGATTAAATGATTACATAGCTAGTAAGTGGTGGAGATCTATTTTTAATACTCTGATTTTCAAATCTCACATGTTTCTAATCACTAAAGATGGGAAGAAAAAAATTCTCTTCTTCGGAATTTTTAGATAATAAGCAAAATGTCTTATTTTCAACAAGTGTCAAAAACTAAAGCTCTGAAGTTAATATAAACAACAGTTTATTAATATAATTAAGGATAGATGCAAATGCTCAAATGATTCAGCACTGACTCATTTTGTTTTATTGAATTGGGGGTACTTAAGATCTTGATAGATTATACCAGGTTAGGCAATATTACAGATCACCCAAAACAGTAAAGAAGACATGTTCATTTTTAAACTATGTGTATGTGCTTATTTAAATTAAAAAAGTGAAAGTAAATGAATAATTATGATAGTAAGGGTATAAATTTAAAAATATATTTTAAAAAACCTCAAGGACCTATGTAAGTATTTTAATATAAATAAAATACATGTTAAACTTATTCATAATGTTGCTTAAAATATTCCTCTTTCCCTCGTCTTTAAAATTTCTTGTGCTATGCTAATCTGTATGTGCTTGTGTGATGTTCCTTAATGGTGATTGTGCTCAAATGATGCCAATTATATATGTGTGAGATTAAGTGAGAATCATCATAGCTTTTAAATTGTAAGCAGGACATCCTGTGACCAAAACAATCTGGAGTTTTCTTAGATTTGACTTTCCCTTAGTGCCTCTTTCTTTAGTTTTTTAATAGATGCCTTGTTGCAAAATGTCTAGCTGGCATGTAGATTAAGTACGGCAAAATTTCTCATCTCCGGTCTTAAAGTTTCTGAAATAGACATGTCTTTTGGTATATTTAACACATTTGCCATCCACTTCATATGTTTCCAGCCTTCTTTAATAGGATGATCAGGACAATGATAACAGGGATTCTCATTAACACCATGTGGCCAGTCCTGATGCCTGGTCTTTGCTTTCCTAGCATCTCACAGGAACAAAGGCAATGGTCATGAGCCACAGTGTGGACGCTTAGCAACCTTCTCTTATGCTTGTACAGGCAGAACTGGCTCCCCAGAATTAAAATGAAACAGGCCTTACATAGTCAATACTGCCAACTAATCATTCTAATAGGCATTCCTTTATGTTTACAATATGTAAACAATATAAATGAATATAACAGATTGCCAAATGAGGCAAAAATACATGAATAAAATCTAAATCAGAAAATAAGGTACGAAATGCCTTCTGTAACATCAAAGATCTAAGCACACCTTCTGATTTCTTTGCTTACTAACTCCTTACTCAATTTATAGGAAAGTCCTTTGACCTATCCATGCTCATACATTATTCAGGCCAGGCCACTTAAGGCTAGTTTTATAGGTTTGATCTCCCCATACAGCACTAATGCTTCCTACACTTTTTAGCTCTGTCATACTGGCTATCATATCATGTTTGGCCCTGGTCATATTATCATATCAAAACTTCCTTGATTCTTGGGAAAAGGAAAAGGAACCCCCGGAAAAGGAATACTGTTTTCTCATGTATGCCTTACATGTTATATTAAGCCTACCCTAGAAATCAGATTGGAGGTAAAAAAGATGTTTTCATATTGAGGTTCAATTGCACTCTTAGCCCCTTAGGTGACTTTGCTTTCCAAACATCAAGTCCAGAAGTGCCTGAGTACACAGTGAGAGCAACACCTCAGGCCAAAACCCACTGAAACTTGTAAGAACCACCGTAACCCTCAGTTGCAGTGCTCAGTTGCAGCACGTGGTTTGAATCATCAGTAACCACCATTACAAAAACAGTAATTGTCACTATTTATTGAGAGCTTATTATACACTTAATAAAATTTAACAGCTTATCTATCTACTAATGGCCCTTTCTCAGTAAACGATACTACAATCCTCCATGATCATACTGGATACCCAAGGGTCATGTTTTACATGTCTTTCTTTGTTGACCCCCATAGCCAGCCAAATTTTAAGTCTGCTCTTTCCCAATACCCCCACCCCCATAGAGCAGTCAGTGTCATGAAAATGCAAAGCTGATTGTGTTTCCCCACTTAAAACCCTTCCGTGGCTTTCTCTTTTGTTAGTTAAAAACAGTCTGGTACAGACGGTCTGGCCCTGCCTCTGATTAAACTTCAGCCCCCTTCTTCCTGCTCCTGTTGCAATCAAGATGGTCTTGTCTTTATTCATATTCACCAAGATTTTCTCATCATCGGACCGCTGTGTACGTGATTCTTTCTGTCTGGGACTCTCGGCCCCAACTCTTCCTTGACTACTCTAACTCCTACTTTGTTCCTTAGTGTCAGTTACATAGGGAAGCCCAATCCCCCACCCCCGACCCAGACAACCTTCTATCTATACTTTCTGACCTGTACTTTTACTTTTTATTCTAGAACCTACACAGTAGAAATTGCATGGTTCTTGGTATGATTTGTGTAACTGAAGATTTAATGCCTGGAAATAATAGTGGACTTTGAGTCAGAAGAACTGAATTCTGCTTGTAGTTCTGTCATTTAGAGTGGTATAACCTTGGGCAAATCATGTTCCCTTATGTTGAATCCTAGAATTTATCTCTGAAAATAATTTATTCATTTATTTAAAAATATTTCTTATACACCTATATTAGAAAAACACTATGATTAGGATAGAATGATGAACAAAATGAATTTTGACCCTGAATTCGAGGAGCTTACACCTTAGTAGAGGACACATGTTTATTAAATATTTACATAGCTATATAGCTATAAATTCTGATGAGTGCTGTAAAGGAAAATTAAAGGGATACAGGAATACTTAAATCAATACTTAATTATTATAGTCTGGGAGGGCCAGGGAAGGCTTCCTTCAAAACACAGTTGTTCAGCAGCGGTTCTCAACTTGTGGGTCGCGACCCCTTTGGGGGTCAAATGACCCTTTCACAGGGGTCGCCTGAGACCATCGGAAAACACATATCAGATATTTACATTACAATTCATAACAGTAGCAACAGTACAGTTATGAAGTAGCAACAAAAATAACTTTATGGGGGTCACCACAACATGAGGAACTGTATTAAAGGGTCACGGCATTAGGAAGGTTGAGAACCACTGGTTTAGAGTGAGACCTAAGAGACAAAAGGAATTAACTATGTAAAGATAGTGAGAATTTGGAGGTAAGGTGTCGAGACCACTGCAGGCACAAGGAGACGGGTGCACAGGTCCTGCCTGAAATGGGAAGGAGCACGGCCAATGGGCAGTTTTCATGGGAAACCTGAAGCTGAAGCACCAGAGAGACCAAGTATACCCCATCAGATTGAGCGGGCAAGAGGTAGAATCGAATTAGGATGGAAAGCCAAAAAGTTCAAGGGAAACTGACACCCACATAGCACTGTTCTAAGTGCTTTATATACATTAACTTAATAACTCACAACAACCCTATGGTGAATATTATTATTAACCTATTCTACAGGTGATGAAATGAGACATAGAGCCATCAAGTAACTTGCTCAGAGTCACACAGCTAGTACGTTATAAAAGCAAGTTACAATAACAAGCAGTTTAGCCCCACAGTCCTTGCTGTTAATCTACTGTTGTTGTTACCTGCTACAGGATGGGGTGAGATTGGAGCAAGAACAGTTCAGAAATCAGCCTGGGGAAACCTGGAAAACAATCACAAACTGCTGAACTTTGTTTTGCTTTTATGGATACTTTATTTGGGAGAGATGTCAAAACCGCTAAATAGATCCAGAAACAAGGAAGAAGGTTTTCCTTCTAAAGTAACTTAAAGATAATTAATATAGTTTGTCATTAATGTGAATTCAATAAATTAGTTTTCAAATTAACATTATTTGCATGAGTTGAGCAGACAGGAGAGACCAATACATGTTTCACATATAAAGACAGTATACAAACATACAAAATATTACTTTTGCGTTCACTATAACATTATTGTTTCAGTTGTTGAAATGAAACAGCATCACAGCTCCAAGTTTTATTTTAAGAGCCTGCTACTATATTAATACCGACTATACAGTAAGTTTTTTAAAGCATTTTTCATTCCAGAGTTTCATTATCATTATTTTTGCCTACATAATAAAAAGGAAACAATTTATTTACTGCTAAAATGTATGTAATTTTTTGAATTTTTATTTAAATATTATAAATGTGCCCACAGGCATTCTGGCAGTAGTAAAATGTTAAGAGTAGGAATAAAATAAACAAGTTGCATCTGTTTGCACACCTGCTCAATAAAAAAAAATCATAAGGCTTTCTGTGCAGCTCTGACAAGAAAAATTGAGCAGAAAAATATCCTCGAATTGAATTTTATGGCTAGTTGGAATCTATTTGAAGTTTATGGTATATGTGCTTTATTTCTTTAAAATATACATAGTCCATTAATATAAATTTTGATTGCTTCATAAAATGATTTTGTGTAACAAACACTTTTTATATTTAATGTATTAAATATATTTAAGTTATCTTTATTATAATTTGATTATACTTATTTAATATTGTATCTAAGCTGCCAACTTTTTGAAATAAAATATAGAAACCAAAAGATGGTTTAATTGTTTAATTGTAAATAGAAATATTAAAAAATAATATTTTAGTAATATTTTTAGGGGGAAAATATTGAATACCCCTTAAGCATTTACCATCAAAGGAAAAATGTCTTAGATTCATTAAAATTGATAGACTCAAAGTAGGAGAGGAAAAAAAAATTTTCAAAACCTAAAAACTAGAGAAGAGCAATAATAATGCAACAGGCAAAGCTTTTAGGATAAAATTTCAGTAAAAATTTCCCATTTGATAGAAGTATAATTGTGGTAAATAAACATGAATGCTTAAAGTAAAACCAAACTAATGAAAATTAGTTTCAGTGAACATTATTCTAATGCAACTAGGGAATGTACTGCAAATGAGCCTGAGGAAGGTAGACTGGTTATAGAATATTTTAAAAGGAATGAATCAGATATGCTTGTATGCATCACTTTATTCACTGCAGCACTATTTACAATAGCCAAGATATGGAAGCAACCTATTTGCCCATCAGTAGACAATTAGATAAATGCGATGGGGAACACATATACAATGGAGTATTACTGAGCCAAAGACAAAGAATGAAATCTTACCATTTGCAACAACATGGATGGACCTAGAGGGTATCATGTTAAGTGAAATAAGTCAGAGGGAGAAAGACAAATACCCCGTAATCTCACTGTTTATGTTGAATCTAAAGAACAAAGTAAATGAACCAACAAAACAGAAACAGACTCATAGATAGAGAACTTTGGTCGCCAGATGAGAAGGGGATTGGAGGGTGGGTGAATAAAGTGAAGGGATTAAGAAATACAAATTGGTAGTTGTGAAATAGTTATAGGGACGTAAAGTGCAGCACAGGGAATGTAGTCAATAATATTGCAACAACTACATATGGTGCCAGGTGGGTACTGTACTAATCTGGGAATCACTCCATAAATTATACAGATGTCCAACCACTATGCTATACACATGAAACTAATATAAAATAACATTGAATATCAACTGTAACTGAAAAAAATGATTTTTAAAATTTACTAAATAATAAATAAATAAATAAAATGAATCCTAGCAAAAGTTAAAATAATTTGCAGAATAAAACTATCTTAGAATAGTAGTAGCTTAGAAAATGTAATGCCTACATGTCATAAGTTACATTTATTATATATAATAAAGTTTATTATTATTCGTTACTATTTTTCTAATTGAGGAATGGTCTTGTACAATCACTGTGCTAAGTGTTTTACATACTCACTTAGTATTCACCAAAACCTTGCAGGAGATGTATTAGTGTCCCCATTTCACCCATGAGGAAAACAGGTGGAAAGTTGTTCCAAAATCAGAACTAGCAAGTGGTAGAGCTAACTGTAGAAAGTAGGACTATCTCGCTCCAAATAGTCAAATGGGCTCAATCCACATTTTAATTTTTCACCATATAAATTGTTTGGAGACTAGGCACTAATTTTAGAATAGGCACTAATTTATTTTTATCTGTACAGTACAGATACTCCAAACACACCCGCACTCACATTCATGCACAAACCAGATGCCTAGCATGTAAGCTTTCATTATTTTGTTCCGGGCTTCTTTCCTTTGCATTACCATTTGCATCTTGATAGTCCCACCTCCCTTCCACTTTCCACTTTTTGTTAGTACATGTTCAGAATATGCAGACTGAATTGAATATTAGTCTAAGCAAGTTGCAGTTGGAATGCTAAATCTGCCAGGAAAACAACAACAATAAATTATACCCTTCACCTCCTCCATACCCACCCACAGACCAAACCTAAATCAAAATTATTTTCTTAGAATTTGTCGTTTGCTTTTAGCTGTAAATCTCTACATCAGCACAATTCTGACAACTTGTAAATGAATTATAAAAGTGACCCCCTGGAAATGAGACATGGGGCCCTTCTCCTGTACCTCATCCTCCAAGTGCCTAAGAATGGGCTCAGTTGAAGCTCTCCCATTTTCCTCCTCTTTCGTGGTTTGTCATTCTGTTCCTTTCTCTCCTTGTATTTGAGAAAAGCACCTACTGACACAGCAGCCCAGGGCCACAACCCTTTCCCTCTGAGCTCCCTGCTCATTAGCTCCCTGTATTGGTTTCCTTCCCTGCCTGTGCTGGGCCATAACCTCACCTCTCATCCTCTTCAGGGAAGGGGTCTTTGCTTCCAACTGTAGGTTAAACACAGTCCCACAAAAGGTGCTCCAAAAGTAGTCATTCAAACAAAGAAGCACCAGAGAATGATGGCAAGACAGACTACGAACTTACAGGATTTCTCATTGGATTTTATGATTGACATACTGGATTTCTTTATCAGGAAAATAAAGCTTCCAGACCAAGAAGTGCTGCTTCTCCATGGAATGTGCCTATCAATATTTCAGAGAACCTCCATGTGAGGTTGGGTTTTTATGAGTGCTTTATACCTAGGGATTAGTCCTCCTAAAGTGTTTAGAAGTGAGAAAAGAGAAGAAAATAGAAGTTCAAGCTGTTTTTTTTTACATATTCCAAGAACTAAAATGTGCACTGTAGACATGAGGAAAGAAATCTCAGCACTTTTTCCTCATCAGGGAAGTGCACCACCACAGGGCTATTTACCTGGGAAAGACTTAGCCTGGTAGCCCCAACCTCAGAGCAAGCTGGGTATGAAAGGTTCCCTGGCATAGATTAGGCGTGGTAGCTCCCTCTGCTGGCCTCTTTGCTACACTCACCCTGTGCCCAGCCCAAGTGGCTCTGGCCTTGACATTGTCTTTGTGGTATGTTTGCTCACAGCCACAGGTGAAGATAGTTACTTCTCTGGTCCTCTTGATAAAGAGATACCTCTACCAAGTGGAACATTAAATTCCTTGCCGTTTATATAAAATTGGAAATCACTTTAAAGTCAGTAACTATCTTTCCTCAGTTGTGAAACCCTGTACCAAAGCTAAATGTAAAATGCTTTGGTTCTGAAGACATTTAAAGAGAATAATAATACTTTGAAATCCCTTATGATTGAAATGTCAAGACATTTCTCTCCACTATCCAAAATAGTTGCTGCTACATTAATCCTTTTGTGATCAGTTCTAACTTTTGTTAGTAGGACAATGTTCAGCTTGAGATTTGTAAAACAAACATTATAAAGTTCAAGTTAAGGGTAGAATATTCAAAGGTTAGAATCAGGAATTCCAAATGTGCATGTAAATACGCTTTCTGCTTCTATAGGGAAAACTTTAAAGGGTCTTATTCTTATTGACTTTTTAGAAGAGAGAGGCAGTTAGTTAGGCCAGGATTTACATGTCGATGCTCATCTGAGCACCTCACCTATTTCTGATTGTGTGGTCATCTCCATTCCACAACACACACACACACACACACACACACACACACACACACACACACACACACACCGTGTTTAGGCCAGCCCCTCTCATGGTATTTGCTTAAGTCATAAATGACTTAGTCAGTACAATACACTGACTTCAGATTCAGCCCCAGTTGAGTTTATAGTGTCAACAACCTTAAGCCAGAGCCTAACAATCACTTCCAGGCAGAACTCTCTGTAGTCTTCAGCTAGAGACATTTCATTTTGAAAGTCACCATTTTACAGTTAAATGGAATTTGAGGACTTTATCAGTAGTATTAGACCACTGAGTTTCTAAAGTATCAGGAAATAAGAGTATATTAGGAAAACTAAAGCTCAAAGGGTAAATTGTCTGGGATCATATAACAATAGTGGTGGAGCTGTGATTCAAAGCCAGGTCGGGCAGGAGGAATGACATTTTATGTCATTCCTGCTGCACCATGTTCCACAACCAAGTTTAAATTTCATATTTCTCATTTAATACCTTTGCAATCTGGGCAAGTTATATATATCTTCACTTGAGTCTTAATTCTCTCATCAACATAGGCATAAAGACTATTTCTTTAGCAAGTTAGTCCAACCTGAGGCCCGCAGGCTGCATGTGGCCCAGAACAGCTTTGAATGTGGCCCAACACAAATACGTAAACTTTCTTAAAACACTATGAAAATTGTGTATGAACCTTTTTTTTAGTTCATCAGGTATTGTTAGTGTTAGTGTATTTTATGTGTGGCCCAAGAGAATTCTTATCCTTCCAATGTGATCCAAGGAAGCCCAAAGGGTGGACACCCCTGCTTTACAAGGTTGCTGTGAGGATTAAATTAGGTAAGTAGGTAGATAGGTAGGAATGGGTAGGTAGATGAAGTAGATAGGCAGGAAGAGAAGCATGTAGTAGGTTCCTGATTGCGTTAACTTCATTTCCTTTCCTTAAGTATATAAACATCTGAAGGTACATGTATTACTCAGGAGGGACTATATTCGACTGTCTTCTCCTCCAGTTCAGAATTGGGGGGGGGGGGGGGGGGGACAGGTAGTTCCCTGGCTGGGAATCGAACCCAGGCCGCAGCATTGAGAGCTCTGAAGCCTAGCCACTACACCACCAGGGAACCCCAGTTTAGAATTTTTAGTATTGATTCTGCATTGACAATCCAAGTAATAATGCATATAATGCATCATTTTTAGACAGTACAAAGGTAAGCTTAGAATGAAATGAACAAAACAGATAACATAAAATCCTGGGAAGACTTTAATAATACTATATTGTAAGGAGGGGAAATAGCCTGTAGACAATGTTGAGTCTTATGATTCATGGGATTAGCAAAGAATTTAACAGCATTCTTTGAGATGTAGCCAAAGTGGTAATCAGAGGCAAACTAACTCAATGCTTTGTAGAACATAGACAACAAAATACAATGGAGAAATAAGTCATTTAGAAAAGAAAATAGCAACATTAGGGTAGAAGCATAAGCATAATGAGGTCTAACTAGATGGTCATAGCTAGACTTGTAGGAATAGGTACCTAGTAGAAATAAGTAATAGATCTTATAAGTACTTGTGAATTGGGGAGAAAGGATTATATCTATATAAATAAAAATATACAACACACATAAATAAAATTTATGCAAGTTAAAAGATTCCAATCACGAGATAGAAACTACTTCAGACAATTTCATGGTCTTCAGTTATTAAGACAGCTTAAAAATATTCTTTCTAGAGCAAATGAGTCATTGGCAGAAACTGGAAAAACATACACATACATACATATTTTTCCCTATATACATATTTTTAAAGTTTCACTGCTGACAGAACCGTCTCCAGTATCAGACCAGAGCATGACTTTATTCTGAATCTAAGTAAAGCTTATTCCTAAGTGGTAGCTAAAGCCTCACAAATGAGTAGTCTTTTCTAGTTCAAGCTGTCAACTGTTTACCCTCTCAGCTATTATCTTGGTCCTCAGGTCAGCAGGAATACCTCGGGTTACTGGTGAAGTTTACTTTGTGGATTCTGCAGTCCACGCTGCCTCTGGTCACTTCCTTCAGCCAGTCACCTCCCAGCACTTGAGACCTGGCTGCTGGGCTCTCAGCACGGATTCTCACAGAACCAGTGAGCAGTGTCTTCTGCAATCTGTGGGGCCGCTTGTGGTGCAATTTGGTGGCACAGGTCGATCCTCATGAAAACTGTCCCCAAACCAGGACGTATCCTATTCCTAAGTGTATCTTTAACATTAGACTTACTCCATTGACCTCTGTTAAGATGTGAGGCTTAGAGGGTTTTTTGGCCCCACTACCCAATAGCATTTGGTTTCCTCACTTTTGATTTCCACTCCTTGTCTAGAATGACCTCCTTATGTATTATTACCAGCAACTTTCAGCTCTGTGACCCTTGAAATAGACCTTGAAATGCATGCTCTAAAAAAAGTTTCAAACTGGAAAAAGTTGTACATAAAATTCTATATCTGTAAATGAAAAATAAAATACAAATGCACTTACTAACAAATTAATCATAAAAAGATGACTTTATGCCTATACACTATTCTACCACACCCCCAGTGAAGGACAGAAAACAGACAAAATTGAGGGAAATGACTGTTCTAAAAAGCTTAATCTAAAAGGTGTGTTTCCTTCAACACTAGAAAAAAAAGAATAATTGGCAAATGATTTTATTTAGGCAAATGTGACAGTTTTTTAAAAGTAGCTTGGATCTGTGGTAGGCAGTATGATGGCCCCCAAAGATGTCCACATTTTAATCCTTGGGACCTGTGGATACGGCAGGTTACAGATGGGGTTAAGATTACTGTCTAATTGACCTTAAAACAAGGAGACTGCGCTCGATTATCTGGACAGGCCTAGAGTGATCACAAGCGTCTTTAGGAGAGAGAGGCAGAAGAGTCAGTGTCAGAGTGATGTCACAGCAGAAAAACTCAACCTGACCTTGCTGGCTCTGCAGGTGGAGGGGCCACGCCGAGGATTGTAGGCCCCTAGAAGCTAGGAAAAGGGGAAAAAATTCTCCCTTAGAATCTTCAGAAAGGAAAGCAACCCCGCCAAATCCTGGATTTTAGCTCAGTAAGATCCATTGCGGAATTCTGACGTCCAGAATTGGAAAATAATATACCTGTGTTGTTCACTTGTGAATTGTAGTCACTTCCAGGATGTTATTTTTTCGTACTTCGTTCGTCCTGTCCTCGACATATATCTGTCTCACTGTCATTTCTCCGTTGATGGCTGTACCCTGAAAACCATCCTCAACTGGAACTACTCCCCATTTGCTTTTATGAATGGAGAATTTATACCATCAGACTATCTCTTCACCTTTGCTCTGCCATCCAGATTGGTACAAACTTCCCACTAGGGAGGCTTGCCCCATCTGAATTACTAACCCTGCAACCTTTATTGTGGTCTCCCCTCTTGCAGCCTTCTATGAAGTCTTTTCTCTCACCCTAGACTCCCATGAATTTGCATAATTCAACGCCTACCTTGACCTAGCTCTGTCTATACATGCAAGCCTCCATAGAAAAGAGAGGAAGGTTAATCTTCCAAATGACTTCCCATCTTTAAAAGTTGACTTTTGTTTCTTTCCTTGACCTTCATCAGTTGTGGCCCATGTGCCCGTCCTTCTAGCTCCCAAAGCCTCTGTTTCCATACTTGCCCTGTGGACAAAGTTTTCACACCTTCCTTACCCTGTTTCCCATTCGCCCCGAGAATACTTGCTGGCGGCACTTGCAGCTGTAGCTTGTACCCCAGAATAACCCACAGATTACTGTCCTAACCTACATCCAGACTTTGCCACGAAATATCTCTCTTTTATTACTATTTTTGCGTCTCTCTAGTATATCAATTGTCTTGGGAAACAAGTGACATCATTCTATTTGTAGCATTCTGGGTTTAGTAGTGGCATTTCCATTTACAAAATGCTGTGATTCTCGATCGCTGAACTAGAAAACGTAGCATTCCTCCGCATAAAAAAATTATTATTAAATACGGATCATCATATACATTTCTGCTACATTAGGATTAGAGACAAGTTCTGTTTAGAAATAACCCCAAGACCAGTTTTTATATTTTATTTTTACATTGAAAACCGGTCAGATTTGCTTCAGCCCCAAAGAGCGTGTTTATGTAAAATTCCATGAATGCAGCCGTGAACTGCACTTCTTTTCTCTAAATGAGAAGTGGGTCAGCCATCATCTGTTTTATGTAAATAAAGTTTTATTGGAACACATCATTCACATTCACTTCCCTATTGTTTGTGGTTATTTGGCATTATAGTGGCACTTGAGTAATTCCAGTAGGACCTAAAGCCTAAAATATTTACTGTGTGCCCCTTTACTGAAAAAAAGTTTGCCAACCCCTGTTCTGGACCACACACTTTCGTATGTTGATGCCACCAAGTAAATTAGTTATGCTGTGTGTGTGTGTGTGTGTGTGTGTGTGTGTGTATGTAAGAGACAGACAGAGACGGGGATTGTATCTGTACCTGTAGGTGTGGATATACTGACATTGTATAGCAAGACGCAGGTTTTATAGGGACGTTCACTGGCTGCCTAGGTGATGGGCTGTGAGCACTCACCCGTCCTAGGCCCAGGGCGAACTCCTCCAGGCGGGGGCTGTCCCCTCGGGTGCCCTCTTCCTCTCAGCCCCTGAACTCTTTCCTTCTCCTGCCTCCTGTCTCCGCCCCCGGGGCCCCCGTGGAGCCCGGTTTCTTTGCTGTCTGAGGTCCCTGAATTCCTCTGCGCTGCATTAGAAGACCGGACTTGCCTCCTGTCTGTGAAAGCTCCCAGCTGCCGAGCCGGTGTGCCTGCGGCTGTGAGCGGCCCTCTCCCACGCTGAGCCCCACTCCTCTCAGGGTGCTGTGCCTAAGGACAGGTGTTACACCTCACAGTCCTGTAATGAACTGCCCCCCGGCTGCTTGGCCACACGTCAGAGTCTCTCTCAGGGCTCCTGCCCAGAGTGGCATGGCTGTGCTGCCCGGCTGCCCCGATGACCGGTTAGTTGCCCATTTATACTTTGTGGCCATTACTAGTCTTACCGTGAATTGTGGTCTAACAGACTCCCACTGGCTGCTTTGACCACACCTTTTATTTTTAATCTGCTGTTGTCCAGGAGATTAAGTAATGTCATTATTATGACACCTTGTCAGGACCTGGAGGAAATGGTTTCTAGGATAGGAAGTCTTTTTTCCTGAAAGTAGCAGATGTGCTTTCTCTATGTTCCATTCTGTTTCTACTTCATAATGTCCTCTATTTATCTATCTGGCTGACAGAATTTTAATTCCTACATACATCAAAGACCTTATGATTTCTAACCCCAGAGCACATTTTAAATCCCTTAATTTATATTCCTTCCTCCGTGCATGGAACAGACATGCTCTACCCTCCGTCCCTTCCTCCCTCTCAAATCCCTAAACTGAGGGTTAGAATCCCTGGCCTCAAATCTAGCACCACTGTATTTCCTACATAATGTCAGACAAATCAGTTCATTCTTTTCAACAGCTATAACACTAAATCTAAGCTCCTTACCAAATTTATAAGGTTTTTTGTGAGGCTGAAATGAGAGAGTAAATTCATTTATTTCCTATTTATTCAGCCTTTATTATTTGTCAGGCACTATACCAGATTCTGGGACACATTTATGAAGAGGAAAAACAGGGTTACAACTCTCGTGGCTGGCCTTAGCGTTGGGAACACAGATACTAGATGAGGAAGCAAAGTGAGTGTTGCATGTTATGGTAGGTGCTTCGAAGAAAGTGGCCGAAAGTGACAGAGGGAAAGCCTCTCTGCGGAGGCGCTGTTGAGCAAGTGATACTCGAGGGCACAGTGTCTGAGAGCAAGCCTACAATGTACTGAACCATGGAAGCACTTCACAAGCTGTAAGAGGTCACCTCAATGAGTCGTAGCCCCCCAATCCCCTGTGCAGCGGGAACATCAGAAAGCAATAACAGTTTTCCAATTTCTAGAGCTACAATTTCACAGTAATCTCTGGACTTCCTTATGGACATCCACCTTTTTCCTCCAAATCATTTCTCCCCCCTCTCCTGTTCCTGGTTGTGCTAGCCTAAGCTAGGTGCTTGTCATCTGTCCCCTGCCAGTGGTGCGGTCTTCGGCAGGCCTCTCTCAGTGCCCCCTGCCACTGTCCATGTCCTTCCTGCCTGCTTTCACCTGCTGCTCACTCCCAACTCTCCTGCAATTAATCTCCCCTTCTAATAACCCTGTGCTTCGAAAGCCTCCTTGAAGTTTTCCTAGTTGCCTTATTTTTGGCAAAACTACCTGTCCTTCATTCTGTAAGCAACTTCTGATGTTCACCTCCGGAAAGAGGGACGACTTCCAGGTTGCTCTCACCGGAACTGGCTGGCACAGCACATAGTGAGCTCCTAATAAACCGTCAGGGAGTAAGGAGTGAATGGACTGATTCTCATGATCTTACTCAGTCTCCCTCTAGGATTAAAGTGGTTTTTCCTTAATCACACGTATATTCTTTCCTCACATGTAAAATGCATATGAAAACCTTTACCTTCAGCTATATAGGATATCAACATCTTACCTCTTATTCACAAGATATTTTTATGTTAAATCTACCCTGCTGTGCAGATGGAATTTTGTCACTGATCCTATAGACAAGTAGAAGCATTGACAATATCCCTGAGATTTTCTGTAATGTCCAGAACAGTGTGTGTAAATGTTTTTTGTTTTGTTATGTTTTTTGTTTTATTTTGTTTTTGTTTTTTGCTAATGATAATAACAATCACTGAGATTTTAGTTGCTTTAGCTTTTATTTTTAGCATCCTAAATAATCACATATATCCATCTAGATCAGGACCGAGCAGACTTTTTCAGGGCAAGGGCTACTTCTCCAAATATCACAGTCCACGAGCTATTTAACTTTTCAGGCGGTCACCCCCAAAATGCTTGGGGTGGACGGCGAGCGACGTCTTGCCCAGTCCTTGTCTATACAATTAGTCTTGCCCAACCCTGATCTAGATTAAGCAGAAACTTTCCAAGGAAAATTTTGTGTTGGGGAAGTTGTCATATTTTCAGTTAAGTAGCAACTAAAAGCGGTGTTTCTTTTAAAGAAAATTGTCAGCTATGTCCGGAGTTTGTGTTTAGCCACTTTGTATGGTATTACTGTTTACCAATTGCAGTAGTAATTTACAGACTTTTTAAAAAGAAATGGAATAGTCACTGTTTGTAGGTATAGAGGTATGTTTAGAATCATTACTGCCAATTTGTTTCTAGAATTGGATTTTGGTGTATTTATTTAAAAGAAATAAAAATCCTTTTGTGTTGTGTCAGTTAGAAATAACTTATAAATGATCCTTTAGCTTTAGGCAGGGTCTGTTTATAGTTCTAAAATATTTAAATAATGCCAAAAATAAAGAGTCCCAATGGTTTTATTTTTGTTTTTGCTTGGATTATATTCTTTTTTTTTTTTTTTTTTTTTTTTTTTTTTTTTTTTTTTTTTTTTTTTTTTTTTTTTTTTTTTTTTTTTTTTTTTTTTTTTTTTTTTTTTGCTTTTTGGTATGTGGGTAGCTCCCTGACTGGGGATCGAACCCAGGCCGCAGCGCTGACGGCGCCAACGCCGAAGCCTTAAGCCACTACACCATCAGGGAACTCCCCTGGATTATATTCTTTAATTCAAGAAATTCTATGTAATTTAAACTGTAACTTCTTTATTTAGACTAATATAAGCTTCTGACCCATGCGATTAGGAACAATTTTAAAACAACAGTTTAGTAGTTACGGTTCTATGTGTGTTGCCCAATGGGCTGTAACTGTGAAGTAATGGGGCAGGAGTCATGCCCCCAGGAGGCCCCTGGCCCCTTCAAAGCGGTCACCTAGGAGGGCTGTGCATTTGTTCCAGCGATGCTGTCACGGCTGGAAGTGTTGTGGGATGCCTCTTCTCAAACTGCCTCTGAACTGCTAAGAAATAAGAAAGAGGAAAATAACATTATTTAGAATATTCTGAATTGTGACAGAGATGAATTTGATCTTGGTGAGTAGTCAGACATGACCCCAGGACCAACTGCAGTGAATAAAATTTGGAGTCACAACTTAGATGTAAAATAATAAGATGGGCTTTCTTAATGATACGTAAACTAACTCTTGAAATTGTCAAAGAGGAATTCCAGAATCTTGGACCTGGGAATAAATGTATAAGCTCCCAAGGTAGCTACTATGAAGAACAATACACTTTTAGGTTAAAAAAAAAAGTGTGCATGTTTGCAAAATAAGATCAGTTTTATTACTTTATAGACATACCTTGTAGATGAAAAAAATACTCCTATCATGGAACTCTTTATAAGCAAACTTCTGAATGTAAGTAGAATTTCTGTCTTTCTAAGTCTGTTGAGAAATCTCATTTTCTAATAATGACTTATTCCGAATCCTCAGCTTTAAAAAAATAATGTTTGCCATTTAAAAAGTGTATGAGTTAAGGTTTCACTTCACTTTTTTCCAGTTAGCTTTGTTACCTCTACTGTTCAATTTTTAATTTAATGTATCTATCTTTGTTTACCCTGACACTCTCAAAATGTATTCCCTCACTGTAAAGTTATCATCAAGCTCTTGAACCAAGGTAGAAAATAAAGTCTAAGCTGAAGGTTGTTAATTGTCTCATATTGTCTTAAGCTCTTTTTTTGTTTGCCTTAGTAACAATCAGAGGCCTTTGTTTTTTTTAAGTGGGACCTTTATCTTAGTAAATAAGAACATCAAATTACAAAAAGAGAAGTGTCAAATTAAATATTTTGAAAATATAAATACTCTCAACTTTGGATCTCCTATCATGTTTTTCGTTTCTACCAATAAAAGCTTGAAAAACAGTATCCAACCAGGCGGTTGGACCATGTTTTTCTAAGGCAGAGTCCAGGTGGATTCATGAACTGTTCGTGGGCAGGGAGCGCATGTTTCCTGCTTCATCAGGGCTTTACCACATTTGTTCCACCACTCCGCCTTCATCCAGGCTGCCCCACCCCGATTTCTTCACTGCGAAGTTGAAATAATAAAAGTAAAAGGGAGCATGGGAAGCAGAGAAAATTGTTATCCCTTTGTACAGAGGCTAAGACAGCTAAATTGTCACACAGTTTAAACTGTCCTAATTTGACAACTTTGATTGGAAAATTATATGACCCATGTACTTAGGGAGCAGAACAGTCACTAGTTTATAGTTTTAAAAAGTCATAGTGTGGCATTTTTAACCACAGAGTGAGACTATTATTTTATTCTGCCTTGTAGTAACTGTTGCATAAATGACTGTTGTTTTGCAGTTCGGTGATTTAAATGCTGTGTCTCCTGGAAATCTGGATAAAGGTAAGAGTTGAAAATCATGTAAATTTTTAAGGACTTTTTTTGACTGGGAAATTTTCACAGAAAAATGTAGTTTATGTCTATGGTACTCTTGTGTTATGAAAAAATGGCGTACAATCCTAGATGAATATGACAGTTACATCTTTTGGAATCCTTCATTATTTCGTCATTTCTATGCTTTCTTGATGTGAGTGAGATACCTTAAATGCAAGATTTAAATTTAAATGCAGTGTCAAATTCATTTTGACTTTTTCCCTGAAGTTTATTACAAGTAACAGGAAATTACTTCTGACCATCGCCAGAGTCCTAGAGAGAAGTGATAAAATTGGTCCAAACATTTTTATTCAAGGCCTACTGGGCAAGAAAGAAAGATTCCTCACCCTATCCATCTCATCATTTCACATTTTTCAGCAGGAAAAAACTCAGAAAGAGCAATTACGTTTACTCTAAAAGCAAGATTATAGCGGTATAGATGAAAAGGATAACATATATATTTCTTAATTTTTAATACCAGCATTGCCACTCTAATAATGTGACAACAGGATATACTATTCTTGAAGATGATCTACATGATCTACAAAACCACAGAGTAAAAGGAATATGGGTTGGGGAGATATGAGTTTGAAATAGGCTACACACAAACAAAAACAATTCTATAAAAATACTAGCCCAGTTTTTTTTTTAATTGTAAAATTTTTTAATAAACAAACACTGTAGAAAATATAGGCCTGTCTTCAAAAAAAAAACAAACATTGAGGTTTAAAAGAATTGAGTTCCGGAGTGGGACAAAATACACCAAGGCTAGGGAGAACTATATAATTAGCTCTTCCCGGACAGAGCTAGAGCCAGTGGGGAAATTGAGGCAAGAGGAAGGACTTGGGGAATCAGCCCATGATTTTGGTACTGTTCTCTGCAGCGTCCTGTCCCAAGGTGCTCACCGTTCAGCCTCTGTGCCTCCTTGGTGGTGGCATACATTAATGTGCTGGGGAGAGCCGTGTGTGAATCACTCCCATGTCCAATTCCTACCCGTCTCTCTTTACCAGTTGTGCATGCTTTAATTCCTGTTAGCATAATATACATGGGAACAGAGCAGGGAAAAAATAGAAAATAATAGCCTAGAAATACTGTTCCTGCCAGTATATACTCTATAGGATTAACCAGATAACCCTCAGAAAAGTTAATCAGTGATGATACTCATTTGTAATTTCAGAGCAAGAATGGTGGCAGCTGAAACCCATGTCCAAATAAGAAAGCCGCAATGACTCACTCACACCAAACCCTCATCATGAGGCTGACCAGACGTACTGTTGGACATGGGACCGAAAACAACAGCACTGTCCCATGTCTAATGGTACGTCTGGTCAGCCTACTGACACCTCGAATTTAGCTCAGGGAGACTAGGCTGACCGGATATACTGTGGGACATGGGGCAGTACCTTTGTTTTCTGTCTCGGTTAAAACGGTATGTCTGGTCAGCCCACTGTAATCCAAATTTGGGGATTTCATGCCTGAGCGCCTAGAGGTGCAGGAGTGTTGCTACTTGGCCAAACACTGAACGGCAGCAAGTCCTCTTTGTAAAGTACTGAACCAAAATGAAGTCTTCAGAAAACTCCCATAGCACCTAATTCTAGTTGTTATCTACTAGATTTCTATGCCTATGAGTAGGTTTCTAGGAAATGTCTTTGAGTATAGATGCACAAAATGTCTATAGAATTGCCTTATTTGCCATTGGGAACTGGAGAAGGGGCATGCTTTTGTGTGCAAAGAAACCGTGTCACCCACAAGCAAACCTGAAGAAAAGCAGCCCAGAGCCCTGACGTTGGCTCAGTCCGTTATCCCATTGCCATGTCCATGCACAACAGGGTAGAGGAAAGGTGTTTACTCGCTCTCTTTCACTGGCCTACCTGCTTGAGATGATTTCTTTTCCTTTCAATACTGTTTCTTTTGTTATTTTGATACAGTTTCTCAGGCCCAGAAGAGTCGGGGGAGAGGGAGCTCAGTAGCTGTGTGATTTTTCTCACCTTCTTAGTATGGCCCTGCTGATCCCATTCAGCCCCAGACCTGATGCGTCTTGAGATAGAGCCAAACAGGCATAAAACATAACCTAAGGCTTGAATGTGAAAACTTCATGAGTTTATGTGGACTTTTTCCACAAAATGACAATTTTAATGTTTTTCCTGATAATGAAAGCAATATTAGCTCTGTATAAAAATTTAAAGTAATACAGAGAATTAGGAAGTAGAGAAAGTGAAACTTCATAACCGTAAGAGACTACCACCGTTAAAAATTTAGTGTGAGGATCCTCTCAGATATTTTTTTATTTCTAGGTATAAACAAATGCATGAATAAAACAAAAAGTATCATACAAACATGTTTTGACATGTTTGATAGACATTTGATGAAGCAAATGTCTCCCGAATGCATCCCTCTCCCAGCAGCCCACCGCCCTTCCAACGTGCTTGCTCTGACGCACCTACTATCACCAAGTCCATTTTTGAGAGGCAGAAAGGTAACTGTGTAAAATAGGTGGGCCAGGAACTCTTTTGCCCATCTAAGAGCTCTTCTTTATCGTTTAATGATGAATTAAGGACATCATTTCTAGTCAATATATTTAATCTCAGCCTTTTCAATTACATATACCATTTCTCAAGTTCTCCTGGCAGCTGTGCACAGCACAACCGTATGTGCAGGTCTCCCTTTTACTCCTAATCAGTTCTCTCTGGAACCATCTTTGCCCTGTTGCTTTTAAGAGAGGAAAAGTCAAAGGTCTGTTTGTATCAAGAGCTGCATTAGTGGTAGGTGTGTCCCCAGTGGTAAAAACTAAACTCAGCGTCCCTCAGAAAATTCCAACTTAACCTGACATGATATGCCATAGAAGACAATATCATGGAGATCTGATTCTGTTTATACAAATCACTATAAAATGTCAACAATATAAGAATAAGTGTAGATATATTTAAGTTATAGATGAGATATTTGATGTGCTTATATGAGAATTTTTTTTTTTTTGGTAAATAGTAAAACATACTGAAGTTGAAATAAAATGATTTTTAAGGCAGAAATATATCCCCCCCCCCATTTAAAAATTATCACTCATGAAGAATATTCTCTGCACTCTTGTGAGGAGAATCTTACGCAGTTGCAAAGCTCTGTGAGCATTTTCTCTCTCACCTCTACTTTTGAATTTTAACACTGCATGCTGAAAAAAATTATATGGTATTCCATTATAATGATGTTTTAGTTAATATAAAATAGATTAAAACTTGGATCTAACAGTGACTATTTAATACATTTAATTTCTAGAAATGAATACCAGCTATTAACAGTGAGTATCCGTGTTGCCAGGAATGGAAATTCATTGCATATTTTTAATCTGATACTATTGCCTCAGTCTTCATGATTTTTTGTAATAAAAATTGAGGGCCTAGTTAATATTGTTATCTACAACATTCATTTGCACCAACAAGTCTTTAAAACAGCCCCTGCTTATTCATGCTATAGTTATTTTATTAATCAGCATAAATCTCAGCTACATTAACATAACACAGATGGAATTTATATCTAACATAGGTATTTGGAGGACACTAAAATTTTTCTTTCTTTCTTCTTTCCTTCCTCTCCTTTCTCTCCTCCCTCCCTCTTTTCTCTTCTTTTCAGCTCAGTTTTCCCAAAAACCAGCACAGTGTACCAAAATGACTACTTTATGATGACATAAATTATGCCACTATTTAATATAAAAACTTTAGGAAATTCCAAAGGTATCCTTAAAAGAACTATTAAAGACATCAATCACAAACTAACCAAAAATGAATTACCTTTGTTACGTTTGAAAGTATTATAGATGCATTAACAGAACATTGTTTCCTTTCAAAGTAAAATCCATTTGAAAGCATAACTTACAAGCTTTGTCCCCTGAGAAGAGCTAAGAATTTGCTTCTTAATGTACTGTATTAAAATGTTTCTAAAGCACCTGTTGGTCGCCGTTTTCACGTTTGTCTGTCGGTAATAGTCTTGGTATTATTTGTGCAGATGAAGGCAGTGAGGTGGAAAGCGAAATGGATGAAGAACTAGATGACTCTTCAGAACCTCAAGCCAAAAGAGAGAAGACCGACTTGAACCAGGCATTTCCGGTGGGCTGCATGCAGCCCGTCCTTGAGAGCGGTGTGCAACCCAGCCTCCTGAACCCCATTCACAGTGAGCACATCGTCACGAGTACTCAGACCATCAGACAGTGCAGCGCCACAGGGAACACCTACACTGCAGTCTAAGGGATATTAAAGCATATTTGTCCAGCTAACATTAACCCTGTTGATATTGGGCTTAAGTTGAAAATTTGATAAGCTTGAAGGATGACTGTTGTCAAATCCTATCTGTGCTGAACATTACCTTTTGGAGTTGTGAAATGGAATGGGTGTGTATGTATTTTGCCAGGTCTTTATTTTTTTTTAACGTAAACAAATTATTTGCCTCTTAATAATAAGTTTTTTTTCCCTTAGTTTCAGGTGTCAAGAAGGATTTTTACAACACTTAATGTTTTTGTTTTCTTATAATTAAAAGTAATTTACATTTTTGTAGCTTAAGATATTTTATTGTTGATTGTTAGTCTTGGTGTATGATTTCATGTGTAAGTTTTTAATTAGATGCACTTCTGTGAAATATCAAAAGAAATGAATTTCTTTGATTTACACTGGAGGCATGCCCATTCAGCAGCAGATGCATCAAACTTGCTTTTGAAAGGTGCTTTTCATTGGACAGAACCACAAGACTCTATTTTGATAACATTTGGGAGTATGGAAAGAGAGTACAAAGCATTTTTATTATCATGCTAGAGGGTTGGGAAGGTCATCTATTTTTCTCTGAAGAAAAATTGAACTGTGCATTTATCAGTTGAGAGTAAATGACAGAATCGCAAGAGATTATGCTAATATGTACATAATTTGTGTACATAATCATTAAACCATGTTAATGCAAGCTTCCGTTAAACATTGAATTTTAACTGTTATTTGCATACCAATTCCTCTGTTTAATGACTACTGATTCTGTATTTGGGACCACTGCACAGATGCATTCTGCTGTTGAGTGGGGCTGTTAATAGTTAGATACTGAAGCTGAAAAAAATGACTTGACTTTTTTTTTTTTAAGTGTACAGGCTACTTATGCTGAGCTGGACATACAGGAAACCATTCCATTTGGATGACTTTCTTTTATTCCAGGTCTCTTTCCTAATAGTAGTTCAATATGCTGCTATTATAAAAGAAAATTTATAGAATGCAAGGAATGTAGCAACCTGCATATCATTATTTCCTTCAAAAATATTTCCTGGTTTCTAAAGTACGTGGATTTAAATTTTAAACAGAACCTGAAGGCAGTGTAACTGGCACACCGCACTGTTGCTTATCCCCAATTCTGTAGGATTTGGATAGGTGGCTGGATGGACCAGTGCCATTGAAGAATGTACATCAGGGATCATCGTACCTCGGCTATTACATGGTGCCTTAAAACAGAACTGAAGCTAAGGTTTAGTAAGGCTTATTTTGTTCATGTGAATTTCTCTGCAATCCATTTGACAAGATGTGCCTGTCATTTTCAGATTCCCGGAGTAAGGACAGGTTACATGTTCTTCAAAGGAAATTTAGGGCAAACAAAACAAAAAGACAAAAAAATCCATTTTCTTCTTTGAGTGACCACGAACCTATTTTTTGTTTTTAGAGCTAAATATTATTTGATTACAAATAAGATTGCTTGAGGGTGTGGAATAGCAAGCTAGTTTTAACTTGTTACATAAAATTATGTATGCTTTAGACCATTCTTATCTAGTTATAATTTAAGAACGTTAACAAAATAAGTAGGTACTTATTGCAGTGCATCTTTTCAGTCTAAATATTTGTCTGTATGTCTCGGTGTCTGTGTCCACATGCACACACGAGTGCCCGCAGATAGGCGTCAGCTACAAAGTCAGAAGGTGAGATCCTAGCGTGGATACACCCATCCCCATTTTGATTTCTATGAAGAGCCAAGGTTCTTTTAAGCACTCAAATTATTAACAACCACAAAAAAACTCCAGGCACATTCAGTCGTTTAAATAGTTCTTAAAAGTTAATCAGCAAACAAATACATAAAGCCAAACAAAAGGGAAAGCACAAAACGACTCACAGATTATTAATGAGGCCTATATTAAACTCAAGATGTTTATCTTTCCATTCTTGTTGGGGTGGGGGGTGGGGAGTAGAAAGAAGAGTGTGAGCCAATCTGTAAAGTTAAAAATACCAAATGGCTTATCGGGTGACATGCAGTGTATCCAACTGTGGTTGCCCGGTTGCCTCAGGCTACTCAGATAACTAAGATCAACAAAGTTTCTTAAGAAAACTTTAAGTGTTTTAGATGTAATTTTTAAAATTGATTCAAATTTTGTATTATACAACTAACTCATATGTTTGAAAGTCTTCACTAGCTCATTATCTTAAATGTCATTTCATCCCCCTTTTGTCCCAGAAAAGCAGTGAACTTGCACCGTCACACTTACACACGAAAAGGCAAATGAGCAAACAAAACACCTTAAACTGCAAAGACCATGTGTCTGTTTCATTGGCATTAGGAAACATTTACAGGTAAATTTAGATCAAAGAATGAAAAAAAAACAAAAACACTATTCATTTCAACTCTCCTTTCTGAATTTTTTCCTTTTCTATCTCTATCCTCCATCCCCAGATTTATACCATATCTGTATTGGGCCAAATGTGTTTACTGGTTTCATCTTGTTTATTGGACAATTTAAAAATACTTATTATCATTGTTTCCTTTTCTTTAATGTTGGTCATACTCACATTGTTGGAGGAATCTGATGACAAAGGGCATATTTAGATTGATGAAAGTTACAGACTGGGGGCCTTCCAAGATTCAACATTTCTTCCAGTTGTTCATGGTTTGTTCTAAATTTGGACAGATCATGAATGACTAAATACTATTACATTTCGACTTGACTCACTAAAAATATTCTGATCTCCTTTATCAACATAGGAACATTGTTTGTGAGTAGTGTAGATAGTTCTGACTTACAGACAAAATAACATCTATGATCTATGCTATTTTCAATACTAGTAACACACACAGAGTAACACACACACATACACACACAAATCATAAACAACTTACTAATTTTGGATTTGAATTGTGAATTATATTAGAAAAATAAAATCATAATTTATACATTTGAGCAAATGGGTGCAATCACATTAATTGCATTTATTGAACATTTTATTTCGATTCATTGAAACTGTGACTTTTTCTAAAGAATATTAGACACTAATATTCTCAATAGTTTTATTTGACAAGTGACAAGGACACATTTTAAGAACTTCCTAATATTTCTTGGTATTGTAATCAAACACTAGTCATGAAAAAAATATCTACATAGAAGACCAAGTGCTACACTTGCAGTGAGGAAAAAAATGTCAGGAAGGTATGTGGGTATTTTTAAGTTTCAGAAAAGTTACTTCCATGTGATAGGAGTAAGCATCATGAGTGTAGTTTGACTTTCATATCTATTTTGAAAATTATACCCAAAAGATTTGCATTCATGAAGCTAGTGAACAATAGGGTGAAATGGGTGAAACATTCCTTGGAACACAGGGCCCAATTAAAAATTTTTTTGGTTATTAAGTGGCTGGTCACTTTTCAGGATTCTCATCCAAACTATGTTTGGACTAACTGTGTAAGTCTTACTGCCTTTTCAGAAATCTGCTTTCCTTTTTGTGCTTTTTCTGTACTGTATAGCACGGTTCATGCACCTCTCTTTAGATGGTGTACTTTAAGAAAAAAAGTAAATTTTAGAAAATGGTTTTAACACTGCATACCTAAAACTAGTAGCGTGCAACACTGACTGCCTGTGATCTATAGTAGATGAGTAAAAATGAACACATTTGTGTAGAATGCTGTCAAGGTAATTCAGGAACGAATACGGTTTCATTACCTTACTCAAGAATCCTTTTTTACATGAATGCACTCTCTAGAAGTGCTAAATGTGATGCATTTTTCAAATTAAAAGAAAATCTTCAGATGATGTTTTTGAAATGTCTAAAATAATGCTGTGCTTGAAATATTAGTGTAAAAGGAAAAAAAAAATTGTGTCACTGTGATGTTGGTCCTCCCTGCGTGGACACAAGTAGAAAGTACAAAACTTTGGCAAGTCACCTTGGCGTACAGTTTGAGGCAGTGGTTATATATAACAAATTGATCTTTGTTGTAGCCTCCCCTCTCCCAAATTCTTGGTGAGAAAATAGCAACCATCAAAAAATCGCAATCAGACCTTGTGATTTGTACGAATCACACCAGAACATGGGGGAGAGAGGCTGGCATGCAGTGCTATTGAAAATTGGGCTTGTCACTAGATCAGATCAACCTCCATGTATGTGGTTAGGACAAATCAATTAATAGAATCCTAGTATTTCTGCAACTTTGGTGATTTTTTAAAAAACTGGAATAGAAGCATTAATTCAGTGCTTAGTTCTAGTATTAGAAACCCCTTTGATGTAATGCCTTGCATTAACCCTTTGAGCATTGTAAGATATACAATGGGGGACAAAAGCCTTTCAGATCCTTTATTTAGACTTAGACCGGTAAATATACTCTATATCCAAATGTCTAATTATGCTGTTTTTTTAAAAGGGGGGGATAGGAAGAGAAAGTGTTTTCATGCTGAACACTTGCATTTTATATACAACTCTTAATTTTCTTCAAGAGGGCTTGATATATTTATTCCCAAATATTCACTGCCATCTAAGTAAGTGTACTGTTTACAGAAAAAAAAAAATCAGCTTTTCTAGCATCACAGCATGACTCTAGAAAAGGAAGACAATACATGGGCCTGTAGACCTGTGTCATAAACGATCTCTGCACATTGAAAGTACCTAGATTGCCTTTAAAAGGTATGAGAAAGAAAGGGTTATGTTTTTTTTTCCAAAACAAACAAAACAAAAGATCTCATTTATTTAGCTTTAGAAAGTACAATTATAAGCAAAGCCTTAGGAAGAAATAAGTTCGAGTGGATAAAGAAAAGCTAAACTCTTTGTGGGCAGGTAAGCTATTCAGAGTTACATCTTTCATAACATATTGTTTGGGAATTTCACACAGGGCATAATTTTATCTATGCTCCAAAATTGTAATACTTTGTCAAAAATTATATATAAATAGAATGGAGACTAAAGCACTTGATTTTAAGCTCATCTGTCAGGAGATGCTATGACTACTGCTTCTGATATCTGTAAATGCCAGTCTGCTTACACAATTGCTGACTTCGTTCAAGAGACGCTCTGCGTGCACTGGGCCCCTTTGTCCCCTGCATGATGGAACACGAGAGCAGTGTCGTGTGCAGATGTGCTTGCGCTGCCCTAGCCCGGCGCAAATAAGAGTGTAACCTATTCCGATGTCTGGTGAAAGGACATCCATAGCCTAGTGCAAGTTTGCCGTAAACGTTGCTTTTTAGGCAGTTTAGGAAGTCAAACCATGCAAATTACTCATGTGTTAACATGCAATACTCAAAGGGTTTTAATTTAACTCTCTTCTTTTAAATTCTTCATGATGATTTACTGTAAATGCTTCTCAGTTTGCATGCTCTGATCATTGCTGCTAGTGATTTTATGTGCCAGTAGACCTGAGTTTAGTTTACCAATTTTACTTAAATAGTAAAAGCCACTTACAAAGTGACTGCCTAGGATTTTTTTCTGTTGTTTGAATTAATTGGTAATATGTCATTTTCAAAAATGCATTTTGTCTCTTCTTTTATTGATTCTGGTATTTGATTCTGTTTTTTCCTCTTTTCTTTGTTTTTTAAATAAATTATGATGTTGGGATTGGAAGCCCTGAGTAATGAAATCTTTGGTAAGAATTTTTTATGTAGCTCAATAATGAGGACAACAAACCTTTGTTAGAAGAATTATGATTCTGGGGAGGAAAGAAAATGTAAAAACTCCCATTGACTGTTCATGACCAAGTAAATTTTTCCTTCAGTGAATTAATAGTCTTGAACAAAATAATCGCCTTGTTTTAACCTGCTAAACACAATGACTCGATAAAGGAGGTATTGAATTATATTCGTTTAAAAAGCATCTTTTGTACCAAAGCAAATTTTTTTCTCTACTCATCTCCATCATTAATTGGGACCTATGGTGGTGACCAATGCATTAGTTACAGAAACTTTAAGTGAGTGCCTTGAGAAAACTTGGAAATTTGTGCCTGGAGTGGTAAACTTTTAATTAGGTTAATTGTAGTGCTTACCAATCAGTAATTCTACTATCACTCAGGGCTTTCGTACCTTCTAGGTAAAACTTCTTTCATTGTGTTTTTTTTAAAAAACTGTATTTTTTTTTAAGTGCCATCATTTAAATTTCACTTAGTAAGTGGCAGATTACATTATTCAGTCCCACAAGCACAGAAACATAGTAACACTAGGAGATATTTGAACATTTATTTTACAATCGACTGAATATATTATGTAAATGAGGTAAGCAACTTTTGTAGAGATTGTATGTGTGAGATAATGTAATGTTCTTTTCCAGTTTTTGGACTACAGTTGAATAAACTTTTTAATTATTTAAAAACATCTTTACCGAATAACATGTGATGGTTTTTTGTATAATGTATTTGATTTTGTAAATACGTATTTCCTGATGTGATTTTTGTGAGAAATGCTAAATCTTTTAGTATATCATGTCCTCTCAAAATTGGCAGGAGCTAAATAATAGTTTGTGGGCGATTTGTATTGTGTACTGTACAATAACTGGGGAACTTTTATAATTATAAAAATATATATTAACTTTTAGTGTGTTGTTTAAACAAATGACTGGAACATACTAAAGATATTAGTAGGATTTTTCTGAATATTTCAGACTTGAACTCAGGCTAGCTTTCTTGTGTTTTTCAAAACAAAATGGTGTCTTGTCTTTTAAAATCAATAAATTTGTTTCCTTGTTACAAATACATTTGCAATTGTTTGATTTCTTTTCCCCCCCTCAAATCATTGCCAGGAAGCTTATATTACTCTGCTTTATGCAGAGGGTTGTGTCTGTGTCATTCACTAGCTTAGAGACAAAATTAAGTTGTTTTCCCTTTTTGTGTCAAATGAAGTTGGCAATATTTACACATGAACAGCACAAAAAGAGAAAACAAAATTATAAGCCCAGCAGGGTGCAAATTTACCCTCAAAGAAAATTAGTGATGGAGTGCTGGGTAATTTCAAAAGCTGTCAACATTTCCATTGTAAATCCAGGGTTTTGGATGTTCATAATGTGTTTTATGTCACTGCACATTGATATTTGGCACCCATGTTCCTTGCTTAGGATGAAATTGCTTATTGAGTCGTTTTAATACACTTAGAAGATACCCTGCCCCATATTTTTTTCCTTCTTTGAATTATATAGTTATAGGGAAATTCACTCCGTTTAGTTTACATTTCTGTGAGTTTTGGCCAACACTGTCATATAATGGCCACTACAATCAAGTTTAAAACATTTTTTACCTTGCAGACATTTATTTGAATTATATTATATATAAGGCCTCCTCCTGGAATATGGGACAGCCAATTTGTTTAGGCTAGTTTCTTTAAAAGAGAAATTCAGGACAAATTATTCTTCTGGGAGTCGCCAGCATAGTGCTTTCATACAGTGCAGAATGACTTCTGAAACAAAAATATTGACGACATAACCGACAGAAAACCAAATTAATTTTAGCTTATGTGGATATTTACTCCAGTAACATAGTAATGTATCAAACAATGTTATTTAATAAATAAACGAGAGGAAGCTAGACAGAATTATAGCAAGTATCAGAGATAATACTATGCTGTAGCCACAGACACTTGTGAGATATTTGAAATATTTTGTACAAAAATCAAAAACAAAAACACGGAGTTCCTGGTTTCTACCCTTAATTTTGTACATGGTTTCTCTTAGAAATCAGATCTTTCAAATATATCTTATGAGTAGTGTGTTTACCTCTCGGTTACAATACTCCCCCCAGCATGGGTTCTTAGTAATAGTTTCTTCTCCCTTGGAACTGCCTGAGAAACGTAGCTGGTTTACATTAGCTGATTGATTTCAATCCACCGAATATTTTTCCTTCATTCTGGTCTAAAAGTAACGCGTGTAGAACTTTGTCATTTGGCTGAGGCACCACGTGTGTGCGCGCATGCGTGCGTGCTCGTGCATGTGTGCGCGCGTGTGCGTGCGTGTGTGTGTGTGTGCACGTGCGTGTGTGTGCGTGCATGTGTGTGAGTGTGTGTGCACGTGCGTGTGTGTGTGTGTGACCATGTTAGTGTGGGTGCCGTTTTAAAATCAGAGGGAGCGGGCGGCTGCTAATGATTACCCTATTTAACGTTGATTGTTTCTGCTATTACGAATAATTCTTAGTGACTCCTCTTAACATTTCATCTGTGCATTTATCTTATTTTTCCCATTCACCTATATTCTCTACACACATTTCTAGAAGTCAGTTTTGGGGCCAAAACATTGCAAAAATTTAGGGGAACATATTGCTGAACTCTACCTTGAAATCTTGAACCAATCTCTATTTCCTTCAATAGCTTGAATGAAATCACTAGAAGCTACTTTAATGAAGAAAAAAAATGTTGTAAAAGCATCTAACAATGGACCTAAAATGGACAAAAATGTTTGCCATTTTACAGGGAGGGAAAGCAACACTTTAAAAAATCCTTAATAATCTGGCAAATTGATTTCTCAGCAAAATTACATTTGATTATTTGGACACATTCTCTCAGCAATTGCCATATTAATTGTAGATCCACTTCAAGCAAATAAATACCTTACACCTTAAGTGATCATCCTAAAGTTAAAATTGGAATATGAGTTAAAACTACAACAGTAATGGGGTTCCCTGGTGGTGTAGTGGCCAGGCTTCTGCACTCTCAAAAGTTGCAACCTGGGTTCGATTCCCAGCCAGGGAACTACCCCTCCCTCCACCCTCAAAAAAGCACAACACTAAGCACATGTGTTAACATATCATTACATCTCTGTCACTTTAACTTAGCCCTTTGAACATACCACCGATTCTCAGAACACTTCATTATATGTACTAAATAGGGGAACTGTTCCTTAAATTATGAAAAAAAAAATTAGATTCTTCTAATCTAAAGAATGACTCATAATCTCACCAAGCTGAAAACAACTATTTCTTTCAAATGTGGAATGGATAAAGAAATTATGGGCTATTCAGATAATGAAATAACCATACATTACTAAACTAAACCAAGTACAAGTAGCAACATGATAAATCTCGCAAATGTTACACGGGGAAAAAAGCCAAACACAAAGGAATACATGTTACATTATTCCATTTATAAAGTTCAAAAACAGAAAGAAGCACACTGGAGTATATTGGTAGCCTTTGGGGAGGAGACATTTGCAGTTAGGAAAGAGCTCAAGGTTTTTGGGTGCTAGCAACATTGTATTTCTTGATCTATGTAGTGGTTATATATTTGCTTTGAAATCATTTATTGTGCTGGTAAAGTTAAAACTAGTTGGGGTCCAGACTCATCTTAAGCAGAGTTTAATGGCATAAAATCCCAAATCCACCCACCAGTTTTCTAAAGCCTGGGAAGCATTTCACTTAGGCATTGCTCCTGAAAGGTGTCCCAAATACTGTGCTCCTGCTTTACTTCTAGCACATTAGCCAGTGATGTCTTGGACCAGAAGTAGCCATGAAATGTTTATGCTTCAGCAATCAAATGAATGCTGCCTACATGATTTCTTACATCTTATTACAAAAGGATATATTTAGCGAAATTGATTTAACAAATAAATACCAAGAATATTCTTTAAAAAACACACACACAAAAAAACCTGTGTGCCTGGTAAGAGTAAAGGATACAATCTATAACAGGAAATTTTAGGAAGTCTCCCAAATGTACAAGCTGTCTCTATGCTGCAGAAATATTTCTCGGTCGTCTAAAGTGCCCAGTATTTTTCCACGTTGCCTAAATGACCATTCAGATGATTAACGTCAGCCGGCTCCGTGCATTAGATGAGTAGTCCTGTGATTATGAGAACACAGAGGCCTCAGTGTGACACCTGGCAGCACACCAAGACCACAGAGTGTGTCTAGGAGGAAACCCTAAGACACAGTAAATACTGTGGGCAGGAAATCACACTGTTTGAGTTGCAGAACAGGACAGTTTATCTGCTTGATAGGTGTGCTATCTCCACAATCTGCCCAATTCCAGGCAATTAAACTTAGGATGCCATATGGCCACCCTGAATGATTTGCAGAATCCAGGATGCCACATGGCTCAGGACCAGTGAAACAGCAAGTCATGCTCTTGCATAAAAATGATTTTGCTACACCGTGTCATATAAATGAAGAAGCCAGAGAGGGACACTCCCAGGGCTTGTGCACCCCACTCTTCTAGCTGCCCCCTGTCCTTGCTGGTCCTTGATTTTGAGCCAATGGAGATGTCCACATTCACTGTCAGCACTCCTCTCCACTCCCATCACTCTATCGCAACTTCTCTTGAACTCTATTTTCTGGCACTGAACATTTTTATATCTTTTCAGAGGCCCAATTTCTTCACAATAGTCTATAGACACTTGAGTCCTAACATCCCATTTTACAAGGGGGCTTCTGGGAGAGAACCTGTCTGTGCTGCCATGCTCTGCTGGGAGAACCTAGAATATTCTGAAGCATCACCCCCCTGGTTTTCCATAAAAAACAAGAGCTTTTCTGGATCTGGTCCAAAGAGGATTATCATCTGGAGTTAGAAAGACTGGACCCCTTTTTCATAAAATATTCCTCCTCCCAATCCCATTTTATTTTACAAAGGTAACAGCCGTTAGGTTTTCTGCTAATCAGCAAATGGGAACTTGAAATAGAGATTCAAAAAATACCTTCATGGGAGCTTCCTGGTGGTGTAGTGGCTAAGGCTTCGGTGCTGTCAACACTGCGGCCTGGGTTCGATTCCCAGCCAGGGAACCACCCACATTAAAAAAAAAAAAAGGAATTTGGAAACAAAAAATACTTTTATAACAGCGTTGAGTTTATGAATTATGAAACTTGTACCCACTGGACTAAACTTCCTGAGTCAGAGCGATGCTCCTGCAAATGGCATTCCATCTCCCTAAAATTCAGCATATTTCAAAGTTTTCATTTTTTAAAATTTGAATGTCAGATTTATAAGGAAGTTTGAATGCATTCAATTATTTTGTCTGTGGCATCAAGACAAGTATGTGCTGGGGACACTGGTCCTCTGGTCTAATTGCTCAGAACTAAAGAACCAACACAAGGTGCTGGCGGGGAAGCAGCCCCTACAAGCCTGCCACCCCAGGGACCTGGGCTGGGGCTTCTGTCTGTCACCAAGACCAACTGCCTAGTCATGGGTTTGTGAGGTTAGTCTTTACACTGGACTTTATAACTTTTGAATACAAAGGTCTAAGAAGACCAAAATCTATTTTAAAACCCCACAGCACACTCCACCGAGCAAAGACAAAAATAGGAAATGAAGGTGATGCATGACTCATGATCCCTTAGACTTGATGTCACTCGCTGAACTGATTCACGTAACAAAACCTCCGAGAAATTAAAGTACTGAACCTGACACAGCTGTAAGAGGAGTGAGAGTAACGTGTCTAAATGGCAAATTTATTCCAGAATGAAGATGGCAACTCAGCTTACGACGATGAAGCCAGAGCCCTGGGCTAAGGTGTATGCTTGGT
>PVJL010007196.1:44112-81450 GCA_004026885.1 Lyroderma lyra
GGGGGTGACATCAAGGACTTAAATTAACTCATTTAATTATCCCAACAACTCAATAGGGTCATTGCTATTATTAATCCCTGTTTTATGGAGACAATAAATATTTGTCAAGTGCTGATTTAAACACCTGTTGGGGTAGCTGCTGACCACCTGATGCTGCGTGACAGCACACTCTGCATAACGTGAGGTCGGCATTCTGTAAATAGCTATCCAAAGGTCAATCCCTGGCACTACGCTTCTTTGAAATAGCATTGGTTCGTCTTTGCCAAGGAAGGGGAGTGTTGCTGGAGGAAAGCAAGTATTCCTTATCGATAGCACTGGAAGGCTCAGTGGGACACTTAGGACACACGAGTAGGTACGGAGGGCAGGCGAAGGGGACGTGGGAGTTTTCCAGTCAGCTTGCCTGTCTTCCTTTCCCAGCCAGACCATCTGCTATGGGGCCATGGAAATCACTTTTTTAAAGTTGAATTTCATCATCTGGAAAACCAAGATAAGAACAAGACCCTCAGCATAGGGGTAGTGTGATGATTAAATGAGATAACACATGAGTTTGGCCAGAGACCCAAAGAGCTCTGTGGAAGGGCTGAGGGCATGCCCTTGGGAGGATCTGCATCCCCCACTCCTGTCCCACCGGAGGTTCGTGGGAAGGCTTAGTCAGTCATTGTTACAATTATGTATAGGGGAATGATATTTTTCTGGGATTCCAGTCTTTTTCACTACAAATAAAGCTAATAACCAGTTCTTGCAGAGTGCTTCTTTAGGTACAGTAACAAAGACATATATTAATTTATGTCTTTCTTATCTTCTGGATATTTCTCTGAGGCAGTTCCTTTTAATAATGCTCCTCTACCATTACCTCTATCTTGTTTCTTTGTTCCTTGACTATTTGCTGGACTTCATCAGTGAATCCACTTGGAGCTAGAATTTCCTTTTCAGGAAGATTTTAAATGACTGGTTCAATATTTTTTTAATAGTTATGTTACAACACAGGTTTTAAATTCCTTCATAAGTCAGTTTTAAGAAGTTACTATTTTTCTTTTTTAAGAAAATTTTCCATTTTCTCTATGTCATTCAATCTACTGGTATAACGATGTGCAGGAGCATTTTGATGTGTATTTGTAGTCACTCCTTTCTAAACATTGTCTAACTTATAGTTTCAATTCCTGTTTAAGCCATGGACACCTTAGCTACCTGTGTTACTTCCCCAACTGTGAGGATTTTCTAGTTATCTTGTGATTAATTTGTTACTTAATGACATTGCTGTCAGAGAATAAATTCTGTACAATTCTCAATTTTTTGTAATTTGTGTGGGTTTACTTTGTGATTTAGTATATAGTCAGTTTTCTTAACTATTGTGTGTACCGTAAAGGAATGTGTGTTATTCAGTACTGTGTGCAGATCTTAGGTGCGTTCATTCGCTCAAGTTTGTAATTGCGTCGTTCACGTTTCAGCATTCATGCTGCTGCACTGTCCGTTCTGTAACTCCCAGGTGAGTTTTAAACTCTCACTCTGACTGTAGATGGATTTCTTTTTGTAATTAACTATTTATTTGTTTGTTTATTGGCAGGCAATGTTGTTAGAAGTATAGTAACTTAGAATTATTTTATCTTCCTGGGGGATTGAGTGTCTCCCCCATTGGGCACCCGGCCTCAGAAGGTGGGTGCAGCGGGAGGGCTTTGCTGCTCGCAGGAGTGTGAGATGGCGGAGCCTCAGGCCCAACCCTCGGGGCAGTCCATGCAACGGACGGTGCTTTGCAAGGATTAGAAACAAAGTTATGAAGTAGACTTAATATTTATAATATATGATTGGATTCCAATATGGATTTTTTTTTTAATGGAAACACCTATGGATGTGGAAAGAAAAATACCTGATGCGCCACCTCAGAATGTCCCCGGCTGGGCAAACTGTCACTGTGCTCCGCTGTGCCGTGTGCCGTGTGCCGTGTGCACAGCGCCCGCGCAGCGCCGGCGTAACTGCCGACCGCTACGTAAAGGCGACCAAACCCCCACCCCCACCCCCGCGGCACCACGCGCTTTCCCGCACCCCAGAGAGTGCAGGGACCGGGGAATGCACACCGCGTTCTCGGCGCCCTCGGCCATCGGCCGTGAGCTCGGCCTGCGCCCCCCGCCACGCGCCCTGCCGCCGCTCCCCAGGGGCTCCGCAGCCCTGGGGCCTCAGCCGTCTGACAAGACCGTTCCCGCCCCGCTTCGTTTTGCGTTCATGAGCTCCCTTCTCACTGCAGTAGTAACTGCGGAGCTCCTGGAGACCTCGCCCCCGGCCGCGTTCGGTCCCGAGCGTCTCGGCCGCCCGTGCGAGGCCGCGAAGATCTGAGAGGAGACGCTGGAGGCCCCTCCGGGGCCCTGGCGGCACTGGCCCAGGAGGCAGCTGAAGGACGCACATGGAGTGTCACTCTGCACTGACCACGTCGGCAATGTGGAGAAAACAGGCTTCCGGTTTAGTGAGACCGCCCTGCGGGGCATGGAGCAGGGGGTGCGCCGCGGAAGCCTGAGAGGCGAGCTCTGTGGGCAGGACGGTTCTGCCCTCGGGGACCTCCAAGGTGTTCACCCCAGGTTTGCCAAACTTTGAGAAAACATCCAACAAGTGCATGGGGCTGCGTAAGAAGAGAGGGATGTTAGCTAATGTTGACGGTACTCTTACGCAAGAAAAGTCATGTAAGATAAAGGAGTAGGACAGGGCAGCGGGGACAGAGAATGGAACTTGGAGTCTGAGATTTCGGGTTTTCGTATTCTGACTTTCTGATGCATCGTCGTACGGAGGGGGCTCTCAGTTCCTTTTTTTTTTTTTTTTTTTTTTTTTTTGGTAACTCCCTGGCTGGGAATCGAACCCAGGCCGCAGCGTTGAGAGCGCCGAGGCCTTAGCCACTACACCACCAGGGAGCTCCTCCTCTTTCTTGAGGTAAAAAGTTTTTATCATTATTTTTATCCTTCTGGAGATTATAGATAAGGACTTGTTCTGTACCTTGCTTTTTTTACTCCCCACCATGTCTTGGTAAAGTACATCTAGATTCTTTCCTTCTAAAAAGTTTTGTTATGTTTCATAGTATGAAAGTACCAAATTATTTAAACACCTTGTTTAAGTTCTTTGCAACTTCTTTAGGCAGCAAATTTCCTTGTCTACACATCTTTCCCTCTTGTGTGTTTTATGAAATGTAATTGCATCAAAAGACATTTGAGTGAGTTCAACTAGAGAGAAAAAATTCCCACAAATTTCTGAAATGATGGATTCTTCTGTAGCCATGATAACAAGGACATTTGTTATCATAGCCACCAGAACTCCTTATAAACCAATGGATCAACAACCTGAACAGGTTTTTTACAAGCCCATAAATCAGTGTCAATCCCACCCTTCTGAAAGCCAATCAATCAGAGATGGGACTCATTTCATTGAACATGCCTTCATTCCAGCCAACCAATGTCTCATCCAAGTAACCAGGCTTCTACAGATGATGTCAAGCTACTTACAACTCTGAAAAACCATAACCCCTCAATTCCATGCTTTAAAAATTAAATAAATAAAAATCCATGTAAGCTCAGCAGAGTGCTTTATGCAGAGACACTGTGCCTGATCATAACTCCCCTTTACTATAATCATCAATAAATCCAGGTTTGTCTTTTCATTTCAGGTACTGAGTGATGGTCCCATCACATTTTATTGCTAGATGTACTGTAAAATTATGTTTTTGCATATGTGTCTCTATGCATTTATACATTTTTATATGTAATTGCATCTTAACTCCATAGGATATGCTGTACTTTGAGGTGGATTAAAGGGATATTAGGGTAAAGTTGTCATTTTGCTTAGATTTTGACCTTAAAATCTGGCCTACTCATAAGCTTTGACTCCAGTCTATTTGGTGTCTATTTTTAGAAGTGGAATTGCTGAGTAATAAGAGATAAGTATTTTGAAATTTGATAGATGCTGTCCTCCAGAGATATACCAATTTACATAACCAACATCAACAGGCCAAAATGCTCATTGCTCTGTCCCCCACCCATACAATGTTTAAAATCCTTTGTGATTCCACACAGTAGAAAAAAATTTTCTTCATAGTTTTATTTCACATTTTCCAAATTGAATGAGCTTGAACATTTGATCTTCTATATTAAAAAAAAAAGTGGGGTTCCCTGGTGGTGCAGTGGCTAGGCTTCAGCGCTCTTAACACCACAGCCTGGGTTCAATTCCCAGCCAGGGAACTACAAAAAAAATGTGTAGTGTGTGTGTGTGTGTGTGTGTGGTGGTGTTTATATAGGCCGGGGACTAAATGGTTTTTGAAAATTATCCTCAAGGCTGATTATTTCTCTCAAGTTAGTAATATACATAAAGAAACTAGGAAAGTAGTTTCTTTGACTATTTTTGTGGATAGTTGCTTAACCAATAAATGTACTATTTGACCAATTCATTCCTAATTTTCAGAAAAATAACTCATTTGAAGAAAAACAGTGTTTTAAGATAAGGAGGAGGAGAAAACTTGAGTGGACTAAGTTGAGGTAGTTCTCTGCCCACACGCGCCTTAAGCCTACGCAGGTGAAAGTGGTTTTTCCGTTTTTACAGAACAGAAACTGCAGCCGTTCTAGAGCGCAGCCCCTCTCAGCTGGTACCTGCGGTTGGCACTGGGCAGCTACCGCCGCGGGTCAATGCAACGCGCTCAGTGCTGCCCACTCGGAGAGACCCAAGGAGGCGTGGGCGCAGGAAATTTGCAGGAGCTCAGCTCACAGTGCCAGTCTGGGGCTGTTTCTACCAACGGCCAGCAGCTGTGCTCCTTTTTTATTTGAGAAGGTACGTAAAATAACATTTAAAAAGCCTTTGTGTGGGCCTTAGTATTTTACTAAATACTTTTGTGTGTATTATTGCTATTGCCATACTTTGCACTATAGAACTATGCCTGTTTGGGGAATGGAAACAAATTTTAAATTAGCCCAAATAAATAAAAACGAATAAGGTGATTCTGGCCATTACTCCGTGAGGTTAGCTTTATTATTATCCCCCTAAGGGGGATACTTGGGGCATAAAGAGGTGGAGAAAGTGTCTTAACTTTGTCACAGTGAGATGGAAGCACAGATGTGCTTACTTGGAACCCTTCTCTTTGCACCATAAATTGGAAACTGTGTACATAAATATCTAAAAATTCCATTTCTTCAGCATATATATATGGAATCCTTTCCTGGTGGTGACATAATTTCCCAAGTATAGAAATTAGTGGCAAAGGAAAGAGAATAGACCCTTAATGCAAAACTGCAGGAGATTTGAACTTTGAAAGCTTTCCAAACTAATGCTGTGCTGTATTTGACAAACAGCACCAGTATTGCAGGGTTAGTTTTGATTTCAAAGCTTAGGAAAGCTATCTACGATGGCCTACTTGCATTTATGTATATATAAAAATGGTTTTAAGATTTATTTTTATTGTCTACAATTAGTTTGTATATTGTCTCCCTCTGTGACTTCTGCTCAGGAACTGAGCTGTTTGTTTCTTCTTCCAGGGCAACATACTTTGCAGGGCACCTTGACTAAGAGCTCAATGATACAGTGTCTTTGCCCTATTATGCAATTTCTATTTTTAACTTGTACAGTAAAACTGTCATACTGATAATGTCATCATACCAAAAATTAATTTTGATCCTTGAAAGGTAAAAATTTATGTGCTCTGAGTGTGTCAGTGCTCTTGGCAATCTAATTGAACAATTTTTCCCCCAGACCATCATTATAAATTTGACAAATTTGGCATAACTGTAGGAGCCACTGAGCTACAAATCTGCACTGTGCTTGTAAATTCTAAGATTCTTTGCTTATCACTGATAGAAATTTTTTGTTAGAAAGGAAAACTCAGAAAGAACAAACAATTCATTTGAAGACAGCAGAGACATAGGATTCTTAAACAAAAAAAGGAGGACCCAAAATATCAATGATTCAGCCTGCTTGCTTTTTTTTCTTTCTTTCTTTCTTTCTTTTCTTTTCTTTTTTTTTTTTTTTTTTTTTTTTTTTTTTTTTTTTTTTTTTTTTTTTTTTTTTTTTTTTTTTTTTTTTTTTTTTTTTTTTTTTTTTTTGTTGTAGGTAATGACCCTAGTCTTAAATACAAGAGTTGTCAGTCTTTGCTTTGCAGTTGCAGCTAAAAACTTTAACATTCTATTGCAAATGCTGTAACTTTGCAGCCAGTCTAGTATCATATCCGGATTCTTAATTATTAAGAATATCTTCTTCTCTAAATTTTCTATGTTGATTGCACATAATATTTTGTATATACCTATTTTTAAATTGACATTCACTGAGTTTTTACCATGGGCCAAATATTGTCATTCATTCAATAAATGTTTGCTGATTGACTGCCATGAAACAGGAATGGGGTTAAGTGTTGTGATTTCAACAGTAAGCAAAACAGATGCTCATGTGGTTTACAATAGTGTGGGGGAGAGACACGTCAATCAAATCATCATACACACACATCCTACAGACCCAGAGGGTGCCAAAAAATGTATACACATTTTAAGAAAGAAAGAAACTGTATTAAAATTATAATACTCAATAATACAGATAACCAAAGATGAATACAAGTTACATTTTACTCCTGCAATTACAAGAGGTGCTCGAATGATTACCATCAGCATCCAGACACTTCTGATTACAGTGAACTACTGCTTGAGCAACGCTGACATCTCTTAAAATGTGTGTACACTTTTTTGGCATCCCCAGTATAGTTAACTATCTATGATGAGTGCTCCGAAGGAAAAGATGAGGTACCCTGAGAGAATGGGGATTCCAGGACCATTTCCCTGGGCAGTGTCGTTGCTTTAATATGCATTATTTATTTAATCTTCCCGTTAAGTCTTTGATAGATGAGTAGAAGTTACTGTCCTCACTTTGCAAATAGGGATGTGATGTGGAAGAACAGAATTGGTTAAAATGCTCATTGTATATACCTAGTATGCTCATGTAGCCATTAAATACAAATGAAAGGGAAGTGCTGATTGGCTGGTTGATGAGCATGGAGTTAGAGTTCTTTAAAATAATTCTACTTTCCTTTCTTTGCCCCTTCTGGAAATTTTATATCAACATGTCCCTTAAATGATAAATTATTATTATAGCTTCAAAATGATGTGGAAATAGTTCAAAATGTCTGTGTCAAAACAAACTACTCACAAATACTACACACTTGTAATTGAGTGATATAGCTATCTTCCATTACCAATATGCAACTCATCAGCTTTCTGGATTAGCTGCTGCATGCTTTAACACACAGCCTGACTACAGATGCAATCCCTCCTGAAGTTAGAACAGAGCTTCTTTAAGTGTGGTCCCCAGGAGGCAGACCAGCAGCATCGCCATCACCTGAGATCTTACTAGAAACAGAATTAGAAATACAAGTTCTTGGGCATGAAATAGGCTTGCTAAATCAGAATCACTCAAGGCGGGGCTCAGTAGTCTGCATTTTAACCATCTCTCCAGATGATTTCTATGCATGATAAAGTGTGACTTGCATTGCCCTTTAAAATGTGGACTAGTGGTAATACGAGCCTAAAGGTAAATCTGCGATCATATGATACTTATAAGTAAGGATGCATGTAGACCAATGAATAAATATCAGCTATTGCTCTACATACATAGAATATTAGAGCTGGAAGGAAGCATTAAGATTAACTGGCAAAGGAACTTCCTTTTATGTATGAAGAAGTTGAAAAGGGTATGGGTGCTTTAGTGAAATACTTGATGCATTTTTGTGGTATCATTCATTTTATTCTTTCTACTATATTGTCTAACAAGTCTGATAATCAAGTTCATTCTGGTTTATGGTGAGTTGCTGAGAGAATTAGAGGTGGGGCAGTAAACTTGCTAAGTCAGCCTTGTAATTCCTCCTTGGAGATGAAGAACCTCGTGAGAAATCATGCATGGATCTCTTACAAACACATCATTTCTCTGGGAAGAACTCCAGCAGATGATCAGCAAAGTCATCTCTTTGTAACTGACTATTGCAGGGGGTCACACCGTGGATTTAAACATGAATTGGCAGGTTAACAATAATCACATTCGTTTTTCAAAATGCCCCTCCCACTTTCCAACCCTTCTCTCAGTTTTCTAGCTTCTTTTCCCCAATCTATTTGTTTATGTTTTGCTTTCACCTGCACACAAACAGCTTTGAAAATAGAGCTGTTGTTTGTTTATTTGGTAGTTTACAAAAACATGCCAATGTGCCTGTGGGCATGAGTACAATATAAATCACAGGCCATAAATAAATGACCAAACAACAAATCCAAAAGTAAGTAAGTAAAAACTCACATGTCTTTGTAACTATAAGTCTCTTTTTCCTCTTAGCAGGGGAAAATAAGTCTTTCTTCTCTTATTTGTGCACATCTCTCATACCTGCGAGTATTCACCCTATTTTTTTAAACTTCTTTTTCTTTTTTGCTTTTTGGCATGTGGGTAGCTCCCTGGTTGGGAATTGAACCCAGGCCACAGCGCTGACAGCGCCACCCCTGAAGCCTTAAGCCACTACACCATCAGGGAACTCTTATTTTTTTTAAATATTTCAATAAAAATAAACCTGACTCGATGCCACGATTAGCTAATAGAAAAATGTTAGACATAACTCTTCTAAAATAATTCCAGTTGTTGTCTGCAGGTGAGGGAATATGGTTGATTTAAGCTTCTGTCATTTAATTTTCATAATAAGCTTATAGGATTGTGTGGGTTTACTGTAAAACCATCCATAAATTCAAAGCATCTGCGTAACTCACCTGGGTTACCCAGGTAGTAAGGAGCGAGGCTGGCCTTAGACCCCCAAATCAGCCTCCTCCCAAACTGCTAAGCATACTTCTCAGCATTGCTTGCTCCTTCCTTGTACTCCCAGCCCCTGGGGCTCCCTTTTCAATTCTTGCTCCTAACAACCCGTACCTGTAACCATAAGAGCTGAAACAAGAAGACAGAGGGTCACCTTGCTCAACCCCAACTGGGAATGCGTGCGTCAAGCAGCTCAAACCTTTCACCACCCTGCATGTGTCTGCAAATGATCACAAAAGCACTGCTAATATTGATTTGAGGGTTACAAATACAATTTAGTAAGTGAATACATAAATGCAGAATCTGTAAATAACGAGTCTTGACTGGAATTGTTTAATGGGCTAGATACATGCAGATTACTATTTTCTATTTTGAGTACTTACATCAAAAGCTTCATGATGTGTAAAAATCGGTGGTGTGGCTGAGTCACAGATATTTTTCGTGCAACAGCACAGTAAGTAGTGTGTCCATCATACTGCTGAGTATAATACAGTTTGAAATCAGGGGGAAAAAACAGAAGGTCTGAGTCTTCTGAAGCAACAACTGGATCAGGAGGTGGGATCTGCCATCAGGTATTGAAGAGCCTAATCTGGACCTCAAGCTATTGAATTTGCAGTCCAGTAACAGACCGGGCTGCTCCCCATGGAAAGCAGAAGATGTACAGAGGTGCAGATGCCCACTCAGCCTTGCACCTAGTTCTGGACCTCCTTTCTCTCCCTCAGCTGGGCACTGGTCTGATGACGTCCCTTCAGATGCTGAAACTGTGTTGAGTGTCCTCCCACAGACCCCTTGAATGATGCTGGCCAGAGGTTGTTTCCCATGTTTTAATTGGACGGAGAAGAGGGTAGAAAGAATCTCTCAAAGCTTTGGACACAGATAATATGAATGGAAGAAGGACATGTTTTTGATGCGATACTGACAACAGTGTCAATCCGAAGGTGAAAATAATGGTGGTCTTTCAGGAATATCGTAGCAGGGTCTTACCTTCACTTCCAAGAGGACTTATTCTTTCTGGAGAATACACAACAGAAAGAATCTGGAGCATGGCTTGGTTTCCCTAGTTTGATCCTCTGCCTCTGTTCAATCTCTGCAAATAGCTGATAAAACACAGCTTCCTCAAGGCACATGCTGAGGCTGACACACCAGAGACAGGGACTGCCAGATAAGCCTGACTAGCCACTGTCCATTCCTGCAGGCTGAAGCTCCTGTCTTCTCAGTAACTCTGCTGGAGTGATCTAAAAAAAAGGGGTTGTTGGCCCTAAAAAGAAAGTGCTGATGACAAAAATAAGATGTGGAAGAGAGTAATGACTGTTAGGAAACAACGTTTGAAAGTCGAATTCAGTGGTGGTTCAATTTGAGTAAGTCTAACTTATACTCAAATTTAGAACTAAGAAGAAATGATTCACGGAACTTTCTGCTGCTTGCTAGTGCTTCCACCAGGGCAAAAACTGCTTGAGTTTAAAAAAAAAGAAAAGAAAAAAAACTATTGGAAGATGAAACACTTGAGGAAAAGTCTAAGGAATTCTTAATCTTCTGCTTGAGGGTGGAAGGATGAGAGGAAAGGAAGTGGGACCCTTTTAAAAGTAGACTCTAAACTAACTGGCACCCACGGGGATTGGTAGATGCTGGGTAAATGTAAGCAGACTACCTATTAACCAGAACTCAAGCAACCAGCACTCTCAAGCAACTGGCAAAACATTAAAGCCATCGGCAAAACAAACAAACAAAAAACTCATAAAGACCTTGAACTATATACTTTTGTAATGCTAAGAAATTAGTCTACTAGCTTTTAACTTTGAAAAGTGGTAGTAAGGGCTATTCATAGACTTACTTTTGTGTCTGAACCGTTGTAGGGGACTAATGCCACTTCAAAGCTGTGATTCTGGGCAAGTTAATCTCTCCTTGTGCCTTAATGTCCTTGTCTGGGAGTGGGGAGGAGCCAGTGAATTCATGTATGTATTACAGCATGCTAGAACAGTGCCAGCCATGTAGTAAGCCCTTGGGGTTAGATGCCATGATTACTTGCTTTGTCACACCAGCTACCTCCTTTGTTCCGTTATCTGCTCATCCCACATTCAGAGGATGAGAATTTGATAAGGCCTCCAGTCTCCCTGGTCCAAGTCACAAATTGGGTAGACCTATTGCAACAAGCCAGTCATTTTCAAATGACCCAAGCTGCTTTGGAGCTAGAGGAAGAGCACTGACTCAGTGACTGCTTTCAGCAAATGACTGAGGTCTCTGTAAGATGGAGTCAAGACCATCTGGTTAACCTTAACTGGGTTCCTAAATCTATTCATAGTCAAAGCTTTGTAGTAAATTATGATGCGGTATTTTGATTTTTTGCTCAAGTTAGCCTAAGTGTCCCTTTTATTAATGTGAGAGAAAGACTCTCATTACTTTAAGTAAAAAAACTTCAAGTTTCTTGAGAGTACGGTGGGAATTCTACTAAGGTCAAGATATTGCCCTTCTAGAGGTGCTTTATGAGTCCTTTTTCACCCATCATTCACATTTTAGTATAAAGCAGTCATCCTCCCCAGATTGATTTTCCAAGTTAACAGGTGGCAACATCTGAAAGGTGAACAAGATTTTTTTACAGGAGAATAAAAAAGTCCACAAGCTACTGTGGAGGTTCTCAGGTAATACAAAAGTACTTAGTGCTATCGAGGCAGAGCTTGAGGCCAGAAAACGCTTTGCGGAGGCAGAAAGCAGGAGACGCAGAAAGAAGTGACGGGGTGGGGTGGGGCAGGATGTAGGTGGCCTGTGGTCCTCACACCGGAGCGCTTTAAAGGATATCTGCTTTCCGGGGGCTTCCAGGACACAAATCAAAGCCAACAGGCAGAAGGAAGTGAGAATGAGGTAAGGAAGAGGAGGGTACTTAGATGGTAGAGAAGAGACAGAAGAGGAGGAACAAGAAAGCTTTGGGACAGAACAACGGGAGGGGTCAGAGAGGCCACCTCAGGAACTAGGACCCTTGGGAGGTGGGGTGGAAGGGAGGAGATAAATGAGATTTCCTAAAGCCTGGCCGGGGTTAGCACCCCTGACCGGGGTTAGCACCCCAATGGGATACTCCGAAGTTCCAGGCGCCAGGGCCTTTACTGGAAGCTCATTCTTGTAAAGTGAGTCTGCTGCTGTCTTCACGGAACCCCAGTGGGTTCACACTCGTTTCCTTCGTGCAGTTCATTCTGGCAGGAAGTCACAGAGGGAGCACACACACAAGTTGTTCAAAGTTTAAAGAAAAGCTCCCTCTAGGGCACGGGAGCCTGTCTGGGGGGACTCCCGTCAAAAGAAGACCCATCCGTTTAACCATGTGCCGCAGAACTTCTCTGCTGGCTCGGGAGGCTCCTCCGGATGCCCTGTCCCCAGGGTTGGCGGCCTTCCTCCTCTGACGCTGGAACCAACGGGCTAGGGTAGGTAGCTGCAGGAGGCAGGCGTCCACTTGGGGACCAGCGTCCTGCCCCCCGACCCACTTCCAGGGGATGGTTCACAATCCAGCAGCAACCTTTCCATTCCGAGTTCCGTGACGGGAGCCCGAAGGGGCCCCGGGCCCGGCCAGCGGCGCGACGGCCCAGGCTTCCGCCGCGCCTCGCTGCTGCTGTCGGGACTCCGTCCACGAGGACAGGTCGGGAGCTGGGAAGGTTGCTCCCACGCGGGCGCCAGCAGCCTCAGAACCGCCGCGGGCCGAGTGCCCCAAGCAGAGAGCCGGGGCCCGGCCGCTTCCACACCGACGCCCACGCCCGCAGAGCGGCCTGGGCGGACGGCAGGTGTCACCCTTCCGCTTCCAAACCCGGACGGCCTCCAGGTGCGTAGCGCGCGCTCCGAACTCGGGGGTCCTCCGCGGCGGCCCCCGCGAGGCGCCTGCGCTCACACACGCGCCGTTGCGCAGTCCCGCGAGGTGCGCGTGGAGGGCGGTCCGCGTGCCCCGGGGGGAGGGGCGGGGCGGCCCGCAGGTGTCCGAGGAGGCAGCGGGCGTCTCCGAGAGCCGAGACTGCACTAGCAGCGGAGGTGAGGAAGGTGGCTAGCGCTGCCAAGTTCCTCCCCTTTCCCCGGCAGTTCCTCCCGGCCCCCAGGGCGCGGAGCAGGCGCCGCCAGGGCTCGGGTGGAGGCGCTCGCACCATGGCCGCCGCCCCCGCTCCGGCCCGCGACCCCGCGCGCCTGCACTACCGCGTGCAGCTGCGCTTAGTGACCGAGGAGCAGCTCTTCGCGGCTGGGCCGCTCTCGCTCCCCAACCCGAAATCTCTGTGGCTGGAGGTGCACCCCGCAGGGGAGGAGGCGGACGCGACGGTGACTGACGGTGAAGTACTAACAGCAGCCACGCGCGCGAGCCGCGGGTTCGCGGGGAAGTTGGCGGCCCGAGTGCGCGCGTGAGGCGGGTGCAGCGGTGGGAAGGGACGTGAGGGGAGGGCGGTGTGTGAGCTCGGGCGCGCGAACAGGGGGACGGGCGCGCACAGTTCGGGGCCCCGCGCAGGGGTGCACCCCGACGTCTCGCTGAGGGGAACTGCGGGGCCACCCCCCCTCCCGAAAGGGCCTACATCGATCCCCTTGGGTCCTTACTGCTCTCGGAGAACTTGGGACCCGCGGGCAGGCAGGCTGGGAGAACTAAGCTTGGCCATAATTTAGAGATGTCCGAAGTGAGGTCCGGACAAGAGAGGCGCGAGCCGTCCTACCCGGGAACCTACTCCCCCGGAGCAGCTGTGCCGGTAATTCCGGGCCTGCGCGTGGTTCGTCCCCTCTCCAAGGCACTGGGCCTCCTTCCACTTGCACCTGGAGCTTCTTGGGGGCAAAGTTAGGATCATAGACAAGGCTGAGCGAGGGCCGCGGCCAATGTGGGGGCTACTCGGCATGCTTTTGGGTTCAAATTGTGACCTTTTACAAGCACATGAAATTGCAAGCCCCTGGATTCCTCCAGCGGTGGGTATTGTTAAATGAATGCGTCTAATCTTTGTGGGATCTCCTGCCATTTTGAGAATTCGAGGAAATGTGTAGAACCTGGCTCCTGAAAATGCACATACTTGCACGCCAACTCTGCATATAAACACGAGGGGCTGACACCTCCTCCCCGCAGCGCATATGAAAGACCCTTTTTAGTAAGTGTAGGCAACAGAGCCCCAGGCAGCTGCTGGAGTCTCTTCCCACCCTAACTCCTAAGGTTCCGCGCGGAGTTTAGAGAGCTCTGCGCTATGATTTGCTTCCAGTGGGAATTTCAAATAACTCAAAAGTACTGCCTAATGCTCCTCTGTTACAAATAGAAGACAAATTCACTGCTATATCTCCAAGTCCTTAGAAGAGATTCAGGCACATAGTAGGCACTCAGTGCTTATTGTGGAATGAAAGAAAGCCAGGAGATGTGTCTTCTTCCTGTACCTAGGCTCGGATGTGCAGATTTAAGTCTTTAAAAAAGAAGTATCAAATGCCATTTGACTAGGTCTTAGGAAGCTTCAGGCTTGGCAGGGGATCAGAAGCCTTAAGCAGCAACTCATTGATTTCTCTTTTGGATGCAAGGGGGGAAGGGAGAAGCTTTCAGTGTATTTCCCTAGGAATTCTGAAAGTCAAGGTGCCAGAAAAGAGTTCAGTTTGTTTATTATGGTAATTTTGTTTAATCTGTAGCCATACACAGAAACAAAAGAGCAGGTTTGAGATTTACACATTAGTTTGTGGCTATGAATTTCTTTCCCACAAATGTGCATTAAGAAATATTTGAAGTTCAAGGTGACTGAAGCTATAGACTCCCCAATGTGTTCCCCAATGTCTGGCCTATGAAGATGTGATTATCTTTTGGAGAGCAATAAGCTTTCTCTCATGCAGTAAATCGAGTCTAGAGATGACCACTATGGTATGTATTAAACCAGACTAATGGAAATGGAAAGAATAATTACAGCTAAGGCAGGCGGTCATTGTCGCCAGATTTTCACTAAATTCCTTGGGAAAGATTCACCAACAAGGAAGCAGGGAACTCACTGTCTTAACATCTTGAGTCTTAAAATGCATTCTATGCATGCTTGCAGTGATTAAGGCTTGTTCCTCTGTTAGAAAGTTTTTGGAAAGTGTTCTGGAGGGTTATTATTACTATTTTTTTAATAGCTAATTTGCCTCTATGGTTAACTAGACCCTTGTGGGTGGTGACCAGGCAAAACAAGCTTAAAAACAAATTCTAATAAACTGTTGGAAGATTCTGGTGTACCCAAATATCATAGTCTTAGTAGCAGAAATTTTGGATGGTAGGATAGCTCCCAGGATGAAGTTGGCCCAGTCTTTAACGGATTTTAAGAACTGGCCAGGGGAGTTCCCTGGTGGTGTAGTGGCTAGGCTTCGGCACTCTCAATGCTGCGGCCTGGGTTCAATTCTCAGCCAGGGAACTACCTGCCCTCCCCCAAAAAGAACGGGCCTAAGCAATGTACCTTTAGAAAATTATAGTTTCTTAGCTCACATCTAGAATTAGTTGGTAAACAAGTATACTCTGGAGTAACACTGCCTGGATTTGAATCCTGGTGCTGCTTATTAGCTGTGCTGCGTTTAACAAATTATTCACCCTATTTCAGTTTCCATTTTTGCATCTGTAAAATAAAGATGATAATACGTATGTTATGTTATTAGATAAAATAATGAATGCATCATGCCTGGTACAATGCCGGCAAATATGAAGAGCTCAATAAGTGTTCGATGTTATTAATGATATTATATTTATGTTCTGTCCCCCAAAAACAGTGTCCTCAGGCTGTTCTGAGGGACAGCTAGGCTGTATTCTTAAGATGTTCCAAAGCAGACAATTAAATCTGGTAATAACTTGGAAAAATTGAATCATCTTTTAGATTTCCAATCGCAATAGCTTGTGTAAAAAATGGAATAGAACAAGACAAATCAGTTTATTCTTTTTTCAAGCCCTCCAGTGTTAACCATGATTTTATGAAGGGAACACACAGGTGATCCAGCAAATAATGTGCTCCAGCTTGTGAGTTCTGGAGAGACACATTCATTTCTTTATTCTTTTCTTAACTATTTCTTGAGTCTATTCTAACAGGAACTTGCCTGAAAACATGGTTAATTCATCTTCCTGTCCCCAGAGCCTTCCACAATTCCTAGTACACATAGGCATTGATAAATATTTCTTGAGTGAATCAGTGATTTAAAGAAATTTTTTAAAAAATCTTTCTAAAATAAAAAAATACTGAGCACTAAGAGTACAGAATCTGAGTTACCCCCAAATGATTAAGACACTGACTTCACTTACAGTGTAGACCAGTGGTTCTCAACCTTCCTAATGCCGTGACCCTTTAATAGAGTTCCTCATGTTGTGGTGACCCCCATAAAGTTATTTTCGTTGCTACTTCATAACTGTAATGTTGCTACTGTTATGAATTGTAATGTAAATACCTGATATGTGTTTTCTGATGGTCTTAGGCGACCCCTGTGAAAGGGTCGTTCGACCCCCAAAGGGGTCGCGACCCACAGGTTGAGAACCGCTGGTCTAGAGGGATGTTTTACAGTGCAGTGTATTAATGAAAAGTTTGAGGTGTAGTGTGGTCCATGGATGAGATGATTACCACTGAAGAGTTAGTTTTTTACATTTCCCAGGAGGAGGGGCCACACGCACTGTGGGTGGGGACAAATGGAGAAGCACCAGAATTAGTCAGGAGGCAGAGAGAGCGGGGGCAACTGTGGGCAGCAGCCTTCACTGTGGTTTCTGTGGGAAGAAATGGGTGAGGCGGGTGAAACAGGCTTAGATTGGCAAGCTCGGATGATTTCAGTGGGCTCTGGGGTGTAGGGTCTGTTTCTACTTGTTTGGTACGTGGTCATGAGGTGATTAGGTCTTGGATAGTGGCCCCAGAGTATGAGAGCTCTGAAAAGTTGGTGGCTGGGTTCGTTGGCATTTGAAAAGTGTGCTTGCAGGTGTGTTATTGCTATGCCTAGGAACTGGCTAACCTGGAAGGGGCTGTCTCTCCAGGGTCAGCAAGGCCCAAGTGTCAAAGCATTGGAATGTAGAAAATAAAATCCGTGGTTGATACAAGGGAGAATCAGAATACAAGGGAATTAGAAATATATAGGATGGGAGTGGATGTCTGCTGGGCTTGAAGGGCAGCTGCAGATTGGAAGGGCCTGCGAATAAGGACTTGAGTTCAGGTAATGGGAAAAAACAGGTATTGTTTTCATACTTCAAGTGTATGAAAAACTGGAAAATGGAAGAGAAACAAAAAATGGGTGGTGGATGGGCCTGCTTCTTTTCCACCCCTGTCTTCAAGCTCTCTGAAAGCCCCATGCTTGGGGGGACTGGAGGAAAAAGAAATCAAGAGCTGAGACTACATCACACACAGGCGAAGGATAGAGTGGGCCTCCAGGAGAGAAGAGACAAGGTTTATTCACTTTCTCAGTTTAAAATGGTTCTTGTAGTTGATCCTGAAGAACTAGGAACACATACAAATAAGCCACATAGGTAATAAAGTATAAAAATGTAGTCGTTTTGTCCCTGAGGTATTATAAAAGGATTCTAGGTTTTTTAATGCCTACTAGTTGCTCATCTCATTTGAGAAGGAAGAAAAGAGCAGAACTCAGAGGAAAACATCCTTAGTGTCATATGGGGGTTTTAATCTTCCTTCATTAAATTCTTTGAAAGCAGTGTTAGGAAGTTGAGGCCCATAGACAGAATTCTGAAGTCATATGATGTAACCATTCATTACTTTTTATCCAACAAATATTTTTTGAACACATGTTCTATGCTAATCGCTAGGCAAGCAATAAATAACCCGAACACAGACCCATCTTTATAGAGCTAATATTTTAACGGGGGGGAGAACAATAGCCAAAATTACAGCAAGACAATTTCAGATCGAGATAAATGTTTTGAAGAAAATGAACTGGAGGAACAAAAATTGAGACGTGGAGAGAGAGGGAGGCCACCTTAGAGAGTGTAGTCAGGCATCTGAGGAAGCAATATTTGATCCGAGGCAGGAAGGATGAAAGGAGCCAGCGAAGCCAAGATCTGGAGGAGAAAATATTATAGGCAGAATGGCAGGTAAAAGGTCTCCACGGTGAGAGGAGTGTGTTTGAGATAGCCGGTGTAGCTGACACTTGTTATGAGAGATGAGATATAATTGAGTTAAAGTTAGCATTTCAGTTATTGAGCATAACAAGCTACCTCTCAACTCGGTGACTTAAAATAACTATTTTATGATGCTCCCAGACTCTGTGGTTCGGAACCAGGCAGGGGCTCGGCTGGGTGATTCTTTCACTCCTTGCAGCATCCACTGAGGTTATTCACTGACACTCAGCTGGTGGCCAGCTTGGTCTGGGGAACCGACAAGGCTTCATTCACCTGACCTGGCATCTGGGCAGGAGTGATGGCTAATTTTTTTTGTGTCAAGTTGGGTGGATCATGTGCCCAGATGCGTGGTCAGCTATCATTCTGACATCACTTGTGTCATAATCTATTTGGTCAAAGCAGTTACAGGTTTGCCCAGGTTCAAGAAGAGAGGATGTAGACCTCACCTCTTTATGGGAGGAGTGTCAAAGAATTTGGGGACAGTGTTTTAAAACTGCCATTTAGAGTCCAAGCTTGTCCAGCTTGCAGCCTGCAGGCTGCATGCAGCCCAGGATGGTGTCGAATATGACCAATACAAATTTGTAAACTTTCTTAAAACATTACAAAAATTATGCATGGACCTTTTTTTTTTTTTTTTTTTTTTTTTTTAGCTCATCAGCTATCGTTAGTGTTAGTGTATTTGATGTGTGGCCCCAGACAATTCTTCTTCCAGTGTTGCCCAGGGAAGCCAAAAGGTCGGACACCTTTGCTAGACCAACCAGATCATGTGAGATGTAATTCATTCGCATTCCTTCATATTCCCTCCCTCCCTTCCTCCCTCCCACCCACCTTCCTCTTCCCTTCCCCACTTTCTCTCTCGTTTTGGAAGGGGCTGTAATAATAGCCTTCATCATCACAATTTCTGAAAAAGCTCATCAGAGAACATGGGTTTTGATTTGTACAACAATACATTTTCTAATTTTTCCCTCCTAAATTGAACTTGCCTCCTACCCCAGAAGAAGAAAATCATGCAGGCCTACCACTTTGGGTGAGCAGCCCAGAAAACACCACCTCTGCAGGCAGGCCAGGAAGCAAGATGGGGTGCACTGGGCAGGTTCCTGCCCTTCTCCCAAAGGCCTCAATCAGAGAACCCTGAGAGGAGAGAGTGGAGTAGGGGGAGAGGCTAGAATTGTTAGGAGGGTACAGTATTTCTCAATGGGGTAAGAATGGCATTTGTGGGACATTTCTTCATTGTGAGAGACAGCACCCTGGTTCCTTGCTGGGTAAGTGCCAGCAACCCCGAGTCGTGCCCCAGTTGCTGTGACAATGAAGAACAGCCTTCATGCATGTTAACAAAACTGCTTTCACATGGACCCAGGAGGGAGGAAAAATGCAGAATCCCTTTCACTGTCCCCTCTCCCACAATCATCGCAAACTTGTAGTGCTCTAAGACTTGTCCATCCAAACTCTGAAAAACACTGAACAGATCTTTGGCACAGTGGTCCCTCTCCCAAACAGTAGACTACTCCTTAATATTCAGAGTGAAAACCCACCATGCTACCATTTCATCCCAGCAGCCATTTAGATTGTTGCACTGAAGAGCTCTTAAAGCACGTGAAGTACAGTCAGAATGCTGCCAAGTAACTTCTTTCTTTTATTCTTATTTTACCAACAGCAACGTTTTCATGATTTCATTATAGCTTTCCAAGAAAGATATTTAATGCAACTAAACTCAGACTTTCAGCTAGACCTGGTTTTGTGTTCCAGCATCACGGGACACATCAGTGAAGAGAAAGCGTTCCCTTCCTCTGTCAGGCAGAAATGGTACCTCAAATAGATGACAAATGGAAAACCATCCAAGACCCTTGGGTACCTGATTTTAAGGCCACCAGAAGTGAAAAGAGGTGAAAAGACTTGTTTTTCTGGTCAAACAAAGACCTTTAAGATTCCTTTCTTACCCCATTTTCAATAGTTGTACCGAGATGCCTGTATTCAGCACAGATGAATAAATCAGCTCAATGACAGGCAGACCACTGATTAACAGTCAGTGGCACTAGGAAGAGAAAAGAGGCCTGGAGGTCTTGTGAGTAGTAGGTAGCAGAGTTGTTTCCTCATTTTAAGAGTTAGTATTTGAAACAAAGAGGGCATTGAGTCAAGAAAATGAAGTATCATTGACATATTTGTGCTTTGTGTGGTGACTGACCACAGGATATTTGACATAAACAATTACTTTAAAGATGAGGTTTATAACAGTGTGCCAGATTAGAACCATGTTGGTGATGAAAATTCCTCTTTACTCCTTCCTTCCTCTCCTGAGATCATAGATGATGAGCACCTTTACCCCTGGTGGTTTGAATCGGAGGTATGGAGTGAGTGCCTTCTGTCATCAGTATCCTCTTCTCCCAGGATTTCCTTTCTTTATAAGTTCCTAATGCTTAGAGGCTTTCCCCACACCCCTCACTTCCTCTCCTCCTAGCCAGGGTTTTAACCAGATGTTTTGGGGTTTCCCCAGTGCATTAGCATCTCAATAGGAGACAAATCCTTTCCTCAGAGGAATGACTACATTCTTGAACACAGTCTTTTCTTTAGGTCTGAGAGATCACTCAGTATCCCAGGCTACTTTTTGATTATTATATTTACCTTCATTCACCTAAGCTACTCCTGCATGATAGTTGCTAGACACATTACCTCTAGCCTCACAGTGACCTGAGGGTAGATAATTCTAATATTTTATTGGTCCATTTTGTCCTGAGTATATTGTCCTCAAAACCTGACTGCTTCCCCCTTTTTGTGATACCATCTAGTGCTTAGTTACCCAGCCTTTAGTCCATGGTAAAGCCGGATTTCTAGCCAAAAACCCAAAGTTAGATTTGCCTATAGAATAAGGAAACATTTGCTCATTGTTTGGAGGATAAAATTGAGTGACCCTGTTTTTGTTATTTCCTTCTCACCATTTGAATCTCAGTTTTATGATTAGGCTGGCAAGGTGGTTGGATCTGCCAGATCAGGTTCCTCTGTTTACTAGCTTTGTGACCTTGGGCATGTGTACTGAACCTGCCTGAACCTTAGTTTTCTCTCTTGGAAGCTGAAATAATTTTTACCTGATAAAGTTATGGAAAAAATAAACAATGATTAAACAAAAAATTCAAAATGACTTCTATTAATTTTCAAAGTAAGTACAGTCACAATTATCGAATAGAAATAACACAAACATTTTATAAGTGGTCGTAAAGCAAAGCTGCCACTTTTTGTGAGGCCGACATTCTAGTGTCATTCAGAAACTGTCAGGGTACTTTGTTCTGGGCTTTTTACAAGACTGTTTGAATAAAATAACATTCTGTAATTGTAACAAAATAAATTAGATCTTAACAAAATACAGTAGATTCATTGTGTGTGGTTGTCTTTCACATTCACAATATGTAATAGCAATCTTCTGCTGAGGAACCTTTTCTCAGGGCCTTTTTTTATGCTGTTCCTTGTGCTTAAAATGCTATTTCATGCCCACATCCCCGTCCCAGCCCTTTGTATTTTGGGTCCTTCTCATCCTTTAAAGTTTGAAAGTCAATGCACTGTGGAATTGTATGCCTGAAACCTATGTAATCCTTGCTAACAGATGTCACCCCAATAAGTCTAACAATAAAAATGAATTAAAAAAAAAAAAAAAAAGTTTGAAAGTCACGTTTTCAGAAAGAACTTTGATCATGCTAAGCACCTCCTGTTCTCACTGCTGTTTATCTCAGCACTCTTGCTTTCATAGCAATTATCACAACTTGTAATGAAAAGTTTAAAAAAATCTGAAGTTGGAATCACAGGCTACAGTTCACAAGAGTATTTAATGAGAAACATTGAAGAACAGAAGAGGTTGACCCAAATGCTTTTGAGAATATGACTGGGAAGGTTGAAGCATACTTTCGAATTAGGAACCGTAAGGGTAGGAATGAATGAAGAGCACTGGCCCTGAAGGTGCAAGGATGCTTGGAGCTGTGTATGCATAGTCTGACCCTTACTGTTACAGAATTGAGTTCCTGGTCAGTCTCTTTGACAGGAAGGGTAAAAAAAGCTCTAGTAATATTTTGTTTTAAACTATAGGAAGGTTATTGTTATCTCCTGGGAAATATAAGTGAAACTTGAGGCTATTATGACAACTGAAAAGCTTGTTTAACATGTTTGTTATCAGAAATTGTATTTACTTACTATCTGTTTATTTTAGAAAATTGTAGTTGATAGCATGTTTATTGTGGAAAATTGAGTTTATTTACCTCATTGTATTGTATACAGCAGCACTGTCATGGATAGCTCACTAGCTTTCTTCAGTAACTTTACCCATATCAGTGACAGGAATAAATTTCATTTATTAATTCATGTTTGTTCATATTTATTGCATACCTAGGAGCCAAGCACTGTTCAAGACACTGGGGAATAGTAGTGTATTAGCCATCTATTGCTTAGTGTAACAAATAACTGTCAAATTAGTGGCTTAAAAGAACACATATCGATTACCTCACTGCTTCTCTGATCAGGAATCTGGGTATGGCCTGCTCAGGCATAATCAGGGCTCTGCCTAGTGATGAGGTTTCATATAAAGATTTGACTGGATAAAACTCTTCTAAGACCACTTGTGTGTGTGTTGGCTCAATTCAGTTCTTCCAGCATGTTCACTGAGGACTGCAGTTCCTAACTGTCAGTGCACTGGAGGTCATGTTTAGTTCCTTGGCACGTGGGTCTGCCCAACATGGTGACTTGTTCGTTTCATCAAAGCCAGCAAGAGAGAGAGTCTGATAGCAAAATGGAAGTCTCAGTCTTACATGGACTAATCTTGGAAGTTAACATCCATAAATTTTGTTACTGTTATCGGTCGTAGGCCAGTCTATACTTGAGGGGGGGCAGGATTACATAGTAGCATGAATACTTGGAGGCAAGGATCATGAAAGCCACATTAGTGTATGCTGCCACAAGGAATGAACAAACCGATCATCATTTTTACAGAGTGTACATTCTAGTACCATTCAGAAAGCATCAGGGTCTTTGTGCAGGACTTCCTGTAGGCCTGCTTGAGAAAAATATATTTGTGCTTCTAACACAAATTGCTAAACACCATGTGAAGAAACTTTCAAATTAGTTACCAGATACAGTTCTGTTCTAAAATTCTCAGGGAATTTGCAGTTAAATTGCAGAACTAAACCATGTATATAAATGTGTATGACATCTCTGAAGAACTGCACTGATCAATGAAACAGAAAGTAAAACTCCAGTGTGCTTTTGGCTTCTAGACCTTTGGTCTACTTTGGACAGCTGGATAGAAGAGGTCCTATTTATGAAGAAGGCAAATCTTACTGTGGTAATTTCTATTTTAATTTTTAGGCACCTTTACTTAATCTTGACTTCTTTTGTTGGAAGGGCTTAGCTAGCTTTTCTTGGCAGGAAAGAGATATACTGAGGATAAATTCTGCCTTGTGTTTATGTTCAGACACTGAAGTACTTTTAAGTCACAGGGGAGCCAGCGTGAGCTGCTGTTTCAAATACTATAAAGTAAAGTGACATTTTATGGAGTGAAACAAAGAAGTTAGTACAAGATGGAGAAGGAAGGAAGAAGGGAAGGGAATGGAATGAAGGAAGGAGTTCAGCAGGAAAGGAAGCTGGACTCCTTACTACAGATTTGTTGCATCTTACAGGATAAGATACACTCTATGGATAGTTATTTTCTGTACTAGGTATGTTTTATGGCTTTAAGTCGTTATCTAAAACATGCCTCACCAATCTTGACATTTATTTTTTAAAAGTCATGGAGATAGATTTTTGATAGGCTTGAGAGAATACCCATGCTTTGGATCTTGGGTACCAGAAAAATCAAAGATTAATGAAAATCCACAGATTAGAAAAAGGAAGAGGAAGGTAAATCTGAATTGTGTGCGTTTCTCTTCGCCTAACCGAGTCTGGCTGATGACACCGCAGACCCTGAGGTAGTTGTAAACACAGCAGAGTGACGTGAGATACCCTACGGCCTTGGAAAAAGGCTGAGGCCCAGTTCGGGGAAGAGCAGAGCTGAGACAGACCCAGCCGTCAGAGGCTAGGGTGTGAACTTTCATAATGCTGCTGTGTGTTTGGAAAACAAAAAGTCTGTGTAATTGCTTTGTGAGTTTCCTTTGGATAAAGCTTATTTTTTCCTTACTCATTTCTGAGTTCAGGTTCTGTTCTTCCTCACAGAAGGAAGGTTTTTGTCCTGTTTTCACAGATGGCAAATCCTTCAGGGTAGGAATTCTGTGTTCTTAGATTTTTAGGACTCTCAGATCAGAAGAGCAGAGAGCATGTCAACTAGAGGCAGTAAGTGTTAATTTTCTAATCCATAGAATAGTAAGAGTATTAGGAGATAACTGCAGTTCAGAGTGATGGAATGAGTCTGCGGACTCCTGAGCTGCTACGTAAAGGAGCTCAGCCTCCCCAGTGCCCAGTCCAGCTCTCTCTCCCGTTCTCCTTAGAGAATATTTAGAATACATTCTCTTAGACAACTTATATAATTTTTATCTCTTGACTCCTAGGAATAGCTGTGATTTTTCTTCATTTACAAGAGGGCTTTGTTTGTTTCATACAACATTTGATTCCTTGATGTTCTGTTTAGGTAGTACATATCTGGTATTGAAGCATTTCAGTAGTCCTATTCTTTGCATTTCCCTAAATTCTGACGTGGCCCTTCTACTTTCAGCTTTGTGAGGTCTGGGTTTGTGTCTTAATCATCTCTGTGTTTCTAGGTAGGTATAGTTGTGTAGCTTCCAGGACAGAAAATACAGACTTTACTCAGCCATTATTACAGGGAGATAATTTTTCTAAGCTTTCTTGTAAGTCAATCAAGTTTCTCTTTGCTTTTATTTATTTTATTTCACTTGGAGCAAATTCTTTCTAATTAGAACATATGCCTGAACTTTAAAATAATAATAATATAACAGGATAAGCAGTTGAGTTAATTTGCAATGTCTACATCAACAAAGCATCATTTAGTGTTTTGTATATCATTTCCAAGTTTTCTCACTCTTTTCCCCTGTGTCTTTGTTTGTTTGTTTGTTTGTTTGTTTTTTGGTGGGTATGGGGGTAGTTTCCTGGCTGGTAATTGAACCCAGGCCGCGGCGATGAGAACGCTGAAGCCTAGCCACTACACCACCAGGGGATCCCCCCTGTGTCTTTCTTAAATGTGTTATTGTGCTTTTAGTTAGTTCACATGGGACCAAGCATACTTGCAATCTGTAGATAACACACACCTTTCAAAAAGGTCCTGAAATTTCTAACAAATGAAGTTCCTTAGAATGCTAAAGAAGACACTTTTCCCCACATAGCTTAGATCTCAAGAAATAGGGACTTCATATAATTTTAAGCAGAATAGTAGTAGCCTTTTCCAAAGCAGCATATTCTGTCATTGGCAAGTACAAGATTATGAAATGTCATGGTCATTTTCATTATTTCTGATAATTACTCATTTATTCATTTATAATTATTTATTGAGTACCTTTCTGTGCCTGCACCATTTTATCACCTTACCAGTAATCAGAAATAGCCAGTTAGTGGACCCAGAGTCTCTAAACTTCTAAAAAGGTGCATCTTTGCCCTTACACTTCTTGACTTGGTCCTCTCGATTATCTCTATGGAGATCACCAGCTCTTAAATTCAAATAGTGAAATTTCTATTAAAGGTAACAGTAACACAGCATCTAGAAAAGAGATAAGAAACATAACACAGAGGAACTGAGTCATGAGAGGTAGAGTAGTGAAGGCTGGAAAGAACCATTTTACAGTAGCCTTCAGTCAACGCCTCTTATTGGATACCTGTGTACCATGTAACTGCTTCCCAACTTTCTACCTTTCCTTTTTGTCTCTCAGTTTCCACCTTTAGGTACTTAAGTACTTGGAGGGGTGGGGAGGGACAGACAATCAAATACATGTAAGTATGCACCAACCATATGCTAGTGAATTAGAGAATAGTAAACATGTTTTGGAGTCAGTATTATGACAAGGGTGAAAAACTGGGGCTCTCAAAGCTGACAGTTACTAGAAGTCTTTTATGTGGTGGCACAATATTATTAAACATTTCATTTGCTGGGTAGTTGAGGTAAAAGTGGTATCTCCCAACATATCCTCCCCCCAAAACAAAAATAGAAGAACTAAAAGTCATGCTGTCAGCATAACAAGAAGATAAATACTGTATAAACATCAAAATACCTGCAACTACAAAAATAAACATGGAATCTCAGTGAGTTATCTCTATCATCCTGCTATAAGCTCTTGTGGATTACAAGGACGGTCCCTGAAAAATTGCATAGAATAGAGAAGGAAAATCTAGTGCCAGGTCTGATACTGATCTAAAACTATCACCATAAAGAGAAAGACCACCATAACAGTGGATGTACTTGCGGGGGGTGGGGGCGGTGGGGAAGTGGCCCTACCGATCAGGAGACTTACAGCAGGAAAGAAACTTAAAATCTCAAACAGTGTGTCAAGCGGCAGTTTTGGAAAGGTCCACTTTTAGAGACAGTTTAAAACAGAGAGGCACCCTTCGACAACCACATGTTTAAGAGAAATAAAAGAAATCCCATTTATGATCTTACAAGGCAAAAGAAAAAAGCAAAGTATCAGGGCTGTAGAAGTGGGACTATAGCCATCCAAAAATGGACCGCATTTCAATACCCTGATAGAAGAGTGTACTCTTGAACTAGGCATCTCTTAAACTACTCCACACCACCAGTTCTGTAGACAGAAATGCAGAAGCACAAACAGTTTTCATTTATATATAACCACCATAAAAATATAGCAGGAAATGAGAATCAAATTAATTCAGCTGATAAAAATTCTGCTCACTAAATGAAAAGAAATAAAATATTCTCAAGTAAGCATTTGGGGATTTGAAAAGAAAACCACTTTAAAACAAATTAAAACAACAAGAACAGAAATGGACACAAAATAAAAAGGACTAAATAAAGTTTTATAAAATTCAGGAAAAACAGAAGAAATAGTCTAAATTATATAAAAAAAAATGAAGACTAATTTAAGAATTCCCTAAGGAATGAGGTATTCAAACAAAAACTTAATGAGAGCATTGAAGAGAATCAGGAGAATACCAAGAGAATAAAGTATGAGATTAAAAAATAAAAAGTAAAAGAGAAAATGTTTGAAATGAAATGTAGGCAAAGATGATCCAGTTAGATATAACTGGAGTCCTTGAAAAAACATATGCAAAACAATGGGATAGAATTAATATTTAAAACTATGACTTTTAAAGAAAAACCTCATTTTCTGTAAATAAAAGGTCAGAATCTACTTATTGGAAGGGCTTAGTAGGTAAGAGGGAATATTGACCCATAACAAATAACTCTGAGACCTCCCTTAGTAAAGCTATATACACTTTATAAAGATAGTTTTAAAAGTCCTCAAAGTTACATAGCAAAGTGATAAAATATTTTACAAAGCCAAAAGAATACTAAACTGGTTCTAGACCTTCAAAAACATGTTTGTGGTTCAAAAATAACATACAAAGTACATCAGTGATAAAACAGCACTGTTGTGATTATTTTTTATTGTTAGACTTATTGGGGTGACATTGGTTAGCAAGAATTACTAAGGTTCCAGGTGTACAGTTCTACAGTGCATTGTCAACTTGTTGTATGATAAGTTCACCACCCAGTGTGAGTTCTCTTTCCATCACCTTATATTTAGCTCCACCTCCCTCCTCTCCCAACTCCTTCCACTTCTTCCATTCTTTCCCCACTTGTCCCAAATAAACATTAAACTACTGATTGTGTCCATGGGTTTTCTGTTCGTTTGTTTTTTCTTTGTTGCTTTCAGTTTTATATTCCACATATGAGTGAAGTCATAATTTTTTTGTTTATTTTTTCTGTCTGGCTTATTTCGCTAAGCATGATGATCTCCAGGTCCATCCATTTTGTTGTAAATGGCAATATTTCATCTTTTCTTATAGATGAGTAATATTCCATTGTGTATATGCACCACAGCTTCTTTATCCAGTCATCTGTTGCAGGGACCTTTGGTTGTTTCCATGTTTTGGCCACTGTGAACAGCGCTGCCATGATCATTAGGGTACATAAGTCTTTGTGGACAAAGGTTTTCAAGTCTTTTGGGTAGATCCCCAGAAGGGGGATTGCTGGGTCAAATGGGAACTCCATTCCCAATTTTCTGAGGAACCCCCACACTGCCTTCCACAGTAGTTGTACCAGTTTGCACTCCCACCAGCAGTGTACCAAAGTTCCTTTTTCTCCACATCCTCTCCAGCACTTGTTATTCCTTGTCTTGTTGATAACAGCCATTCTCACAGGTGTGAGGTGGTATCTCATTGTGGTTTTGATTTGCATTTCCCTGATAGCTAATGAGGATGAGCATTTTTTCATATGTCTGGCTGGCCATTTGTATTTCTTCGTGGGAGAAGTGTCTGTTTAGTTGTTCTGCCCACTTTTTAATTGGGTTTGTTTTTTTTAAGTCGTGTTAGTTCTTTATATATTTTAGATATTAGACCCTTATCAGATGTGTTGCTTGCAAATATTTTCTCCCATTCAGTTGACTGTCTCTTTGCTTTGTTGATGGTTTCTTTTGCTGTGCAGAAGCTTTTTAATTTGAAATAATCCCATTCATTTATTTGTGCTTTTATTTCCCTTGCCTTTGAGGTTAGGTTCATGTCTTCCTTGAGCCCTAGGTCTATAAGTTTAGTACCGATGTTTTCTTCTATACAGTTTATTGTTTCTGGTCTTAATGTGAAAGTCTTTAATCCATTTTGAGTTAATTTTTGTATATGGAGAGAGTTCACAGCTCAGATTCATTCTTTTGCATGTTTTTCCAGCTTTCCCAGCACCACCTACTTAAGAGGCTGTCTTTTCCCCATTGCATATTTTTTTCTCCTTTATCAAAAATGATTTGTCCATGAATTTGTGGATTTATTTCTGGGTTTTCAGTTCTGTTCCATGGATCTGCGTTTCTGTTTTTCTGCCAATACCAAGCAGTTTTGATTATTGATGCTTTGTAATATAAATTGAAGTCGGGGAGTGTAATGCCACCAGCCTTATTCTTTTTATATAGTATCACTTTGGCAATTCGAGGTCTTTAATAGTTCCATATAAATCTGATAATTCTTTTATCTATTCTGTGAAAGTATGATTGTGGGATTTTGATAAGTATTGCATTAAATCTGTAGATTGCTTTGGGCAAAATGGCCATTTTAACAATATTAAGTCTTCCTATCCATGAACAGGGAATTTTTTTATATTTCTTTGGGTCTGCTTCAATTTCTATCAAAAGTGTCTTATAATTTTCCCTGTATAACTCTGTCATGTTGTTAAGTTAATTCCCAAGTGTATCATTCTTTTAGTTGTGGTAGCAAAAGGAATTGACTTCCTCATTCTTTTTCTGAAGATTCATTGTTTGTATATAGGAATGCTGTTGATTTTTGTACATTGATTTTGTATCCTGCGAATTTACTGTATTCATTTATTATTTCTAATAGTTTCTTTGGAATTTTCTATATAAAGGATCATGCCATCTGTGAATAGTGACAAACTGACCTCTTCTTTCCCAATGTGGGTACCTTTTATTCCTTTTCTCTTGCCTGATTGCTCTGGCTAGAATTCCCAGTAGTATATTGAACAGCAGTGATGACAGGGGGCATCCCTGTCTTGTTCCTGATTTTAGAGGAATAGTCTTCAGCTTTTCCCCATTCAGTATGATGTTATCTGAGGGTATATCATATATGGCCTTTATTATGTTGAGATCCTTTACTTCTATACCCATTTTATTCAGTGTTACAATCATAAATGGATGTTGTATTTTGTTGAATGCTTTTTCTGCATCAATTGATGTGACCATATGGACTTTATCTTTTATTTTGTTTATGTGGTGTATCACATTGATTGATTTTCATATGTTGAACCATCCTTGTGCTCCTGGGATGAATCCTGCTTCATCATGATGTATAATCTTTTGGATGCGTTGTTATATTCTATTTGCTAATACTTTGTTTAGGATTTTTACATCTGTGTTCATCAGAGATATTGGTTTATAGTTTTCTTTTTTTTTTTTTATGTTGTCTTTGCCAGGCTTTGGTATTAGGGTAATGTTGGCCTCATAGAATGAGTTAGGAAGTATTGCCTCATCTTCAATTTTTTGGAAGAGTCTGAGGAAGATAGGCATTAGTTCTTCTTTGAATGCTTGGTAAAATTCATTGGTGAGATCATCTGGTCCGGGGCTTTTGCCTCTAGAGAGGTTGTGGATAGTCATTTCAATTTCTTTACTGTTGGTTGGTCTATTTAGATTACCCAGTTCTTCTTGGTTCAGACTAGGTAGGCTATAATATAAGTTTCTAGGAACTTGTCCATTTCTTGTAGGTTGTTAAATTTAGTGATATAAAGTCTTTCATGATATTTTCTTATAATCCTTTGTATTTTTGTGGTATCAGTGGTAATTTCTCCCCTTCCATTTCTAATTTTGGATATGTGTGTCCTTTCCTTTTTTCCTTTGATTAATCTAGCCAGGGATTGGTCAATTTTGTTGACTTTCTCAAAGAACCAGCTCTTTGTAATATTAATTTTTTCTATTGTCCTTCTGTTCTTGAATTTGTTTAGCTCTGCTTTAATTTTTATTATTTCTTTCCTTCTGCTGACTTAGGGTTTTGTCTGCTCTTCTTTTTTTAAGATGGGATACTAAGATGTTTATTTGTGATTTTTCTTGGTTCTTAAGATAGGCCCATAATGATATAAATTTCCCTCTTTTTACTACTTTTCCTGTGTCCCAATAATTTTGATATGTTGTATTTTCATTGTCATTAGTTTCTATATATTTTTAATCTCTTATTTTGTTCTTTTATCCATTTTTAAATAAGATGTTTAATCTCCATGTATATGTGTTTTTTTTCTACTTTCCTTTTATAGTTGATCTCCAATTTCAAAGGTTTGTGGTCTGATTTTGTATGATTTTAATCTTCTTGAATTTGCTGAGGCTACTTTTGTGTCCCAGCATGTGGTTTATCCTTGAGAATGTTCCATGTGCACTAGGAAAGAAGGCATAGTCTCTTTTTGCTGGGTGAAGTGCCCTGTAAATGTCAATTATGTCCAGTTGCTGTAATGTGTCATTTTGAGATGATATTGCCTTATTTATTTTCTGTTTGGATGATCTGTCCATAGATGTTAAGTGGGTGTTTAGGGCTCCCACAATGATTGTGCTGTTGTCAGTATTTCCTTTCAGATTTGTTAGTAGTTGCTTTGTATATTTCGGTGCTTCCTGGTTGGGAACATATATTACTTAGTGTCAAATCTTGGTGTTGTATTGTGCCTTTTAGCACTATGTAATGTCAATCTTTGTCTCTTACTACCTTTTTAACTTGAAGTTTATTTCATCACATATCAGTATGGCAAGTCCTGCTTTTTCTCTGGTTACCTCTGCTTGGAGTATTGTTTTCCATGCTTTCACTCTGAGTCTGTGTTTGTCCTTATGGCTGAGGTGTGTCTCTTGGAGACAGCATGTGGATGGGTTTTGTTTTTTAATCCAGTCTGCTACTCTATGTCTTTTTATTGGTGAGTTCAGTCCCTTAACATTTAGAGTGATGATCAGTATGTGAGGATTTCCTGTGGCCATTACTTTTTTGTTGCTGTTTTGTTTTATTTTTGTATCTTTCTTGTTGCCCCATCTCTATTCCATTTGTCCCAATGTTTGTTTCAGGTCGAAGAGCCTCCTTCAGTATTTCTTGAAGTGCTAGCCTTGTGCTGGTGAATTCCTTCAACTTCTGTGTGTCTGAGAAGGTCTTTATTCCACCTTCATATCTGAAAGATAGTTTTGCTGGATAATTTATTTTTGGCTGGAAGTTTCTGTCTTTTAAGGTTTTGAATATTTGATTCCACTCCTTCCTGGCTTGTAGAGTTTCTGCTGAGAAGTCTGATGCCAGCTTGATGGGTTTTCCTCTAAAGGTTATAATTCTTTTTTCCCTGGCTGCCTTGAGAATTGTCTGTCTGTCTTTAGTTTTTGACCTCTTTAGTACCATGTGTCTTGGAGAAGATCTAGGGTGAGGTATCTAGGGGACCTATTTTCTTCTTGAATTTGGGGTTCCAAATCTTTCCATAGGTTTAGAAAGTTCTCATCTACTGTTTGTTTGTGTTCTCTATAGAGTGCTCTGCTCCCTCTTCAAATCCTATTATCCTGATGTTGTTTTGTCTTATGGAGTCAGATGGTTCTTGCAGAGTTCTTTCAATCTTTTTGGTTCTATATCCCCTATCTTCCTCTTTCTGAGATGTTTCCATGTTGTGATCTTCAATATCACTAATTCTTTCCTCCATCTATTGGTCCTGTTTCCTATGGCAGTTATTTCATTTCTCACTTCATTTATTGTATTATTTATCTCTTGAATTTCCATCTTATTATTCCTTATGTTTTGAATTTCTTTGTTAAACTGATACTTTTGTTCACGGATTTCCTTTCTGAGATTGTTCACCTCAGCCATGGTGTTCTGCCAGTATGTTTTCATTTCTCTCAGAGCCTTTAGAATGGCTACTTTAAATTCTCTGTCACTTAGTTAAGAAATTTCTAAGTTTATGAGATCTTTTTCTGGAGATTTTTCATCTTCCTGAGCTGCTTTAGATCCTAATGGACTCATATTGTCTTCTGGATGCTTCTTTCATGGCATGAGGGCTTTATGTTCAGCACAGCCCAAGAACTCTTTCCTTCTTTGATTAGTATTTTTGTAGTGTCTTGCTGTAGAGCAGACACTAAGTGGCATTGGGGGCCAAATTTTTGGAGAAAGGCGTGGTGTTTAAGCTTTATCTCTGGTCTCCAGCTGCATTTGGAGATGAGATGCTTCTGTCCGCAGTCCCTCCGCTTCCTGCAGTTCATTGGGGAGGCCGTAGGAGAGGGGAGAGGCCAACAAAAAGTGCACTGTGGCAGCTCCACCTTTTGCCCTTTGCTGGGGAAGCTGGGGGTGACAAAGGAGATTGATGAGATCTGGGCTGAGGCTGATCTCATTGGCTAGGGTGAATGCTATCAAATCTGCCTTTCTTCCTGGTCCTGCTCCAGTGACCAGCCATTCAGAGTGGAGTCCGCAAGCACACACTGAGTAAGGGCATCAGGTGAGCACAAGCCATCAGTCCAGAGCCACCGTCCTGATGCATGGGTGCCGTGAAGGTGGCCGGCGTGCCTCCACTGGTTGGCTAGGAACCGCAGCCCCCCAGAGGAGCCATGCTTATGCCTGCTGTGGGCCGCAGGGGCACCAGGAGCTGAGATGCTGTCTCTGTGGCCCCACCTCATTCTGCGGCTGTTCAGAGTCCTTGTTCAGCCCTCTTGTGACTCAAAGTTTCAGAAGCTGGCCCCCAAGCCCTGTCCCCAACATGCTACTCTAAGGCTCAGCTCCCCCACAGTCTCCTACCGTTCTGCTACTCCTGCTTTTCACTCTTGTCGCCTCTTGGCCTCCTCCCTCCCGTGCACTGTGCTGCTCCTGGATAGTCAGCATTGATGGGATCCTGTCGCAATCCGTCTCTGCTTGCTCTCTTCTCTCCCCCTTCTCTCCAACCTTCAGGTGTTTTCTTGTGATAAGTGCATTTTTCAGCTGTTACTATCTCACTCAAGGTCCTCTTTCTTGGCTCCTGGTCTGGCCGGCCATTCAATTGTGTTTTCTGAGAGAGGCTTTAGGGACCTTCTCCCCTTTCGTTGTGATTTTTAAATATGCAAGGGTTTAGGAATTTGTATCCAAGAGTCCTTGAAAATCTACTAGAATCTTACTAAGACACGAGTGAATGAGCTTCAGCAAAAGGACTGATGATAAGAATTTAATTGTGCACCTTATACTAAGTAAAAAATGTGGGTTGTGATGAGGAAAGAAGGAAAATGTTACATTTTAAAAATAGTGTTATATTTTATATTTTGTTATATTTTATATTTTTAAATGGTGAGTAGAGGAAAATTCATAGCCTTACACACTTTTGTCAATGAAAATGAAAGAATGGAAATTAACACATTAAACTCCAAACTCTAAAAGCTAGGAAGTGTAAATAAAGGGAAAAACCCAAAGAAAGGCCAAAGAGGCAAATAAGCAAAAGTAAATATAATTAATAAAGTGAAAACTATAGTTTTTGAGAAAGTTAATATACAAAACACCAATCTAATGAAGAATAAAAGGGAGAAAGAAAGCACAAATACTCAAAATAAGAATTGGGAAAGGGAAATAATTATTGAAACAAAAAAATAAAAACACCCCAGAGATTTCTTTGCCAACTGTGCAAATAAATTTAAAAACCTATATGGAATAGACATTTCCTAAGCAGACCAGTTTTTCCTCATAGAAATAGAGAAGGTTATGGGGGGGCTTCTCCGCAAGGAAATACCACACCTGGGTGGTTTCTCAGGGGAATTCTACCAAACATTCAAAGACCAGCTAGACCTAGTGCTCTGTATCTTATTCTAGAGTATCAAAATTCTTTTAAGGAAGTAAGTAAGCTAATGACATATAATTAGAAAATTGCCAATATTACTTATAAATTTTAATGCAAAAGTATTTGATAAAACATTAGCCAACAGAATCTAACATCACAATAAAAAACAGATAAACCATGATTAAGTGACATTTATTCCAGAAGTACAACTTGCTTCACTATTAGGAAATCCAGGAAATTAATATACTGAATTAACAAATCTAAAGAGCAAAAAGATCATATGAATATCCCTAGAGGTGCGAACAATCTTGTGACAAAACCCAACTTAATAAAAAAATATATGAACTCATTCTTAAAGCAAGCATCATACTTAATGTGAGAGCACTAGAGGCACTTCTACTGAGAGTAAGAACAGGGAAAACATGCCTACTGCCCTCTGCTATTCAGCCTTGTCTTGAAAGTAATAGCCAAGACAATTAGAAGGATAAGAATTGAAAAAAGGAATAAAGCAATTTCTGTTTGTAGATAATATGATCATGTACCTGTAAAACCCTAGAGAAACAATGGTAAAACTCTCTCAAATGAAAAAAGGAATTCAGTAAAGTAGCAGAATATAAAATTAACATAAGGAAATTAAAAATTGTTAAGTCTTCAGATACAGAAATAATAACCAGTTTGTAGATACAATGGCACAGAAACTTCATTTAATAACAACAAAGGAGATTAAGTTTTTAAAGTTAACTCAACATTAAATTTGCAAAAACAAAATAAGGCAATCTTTAAGACACTCCTGAAAAACACAAGTGTATGTAAATAAATTAAAGACTTTCTCCCCTGTTTTGTAAAGAATGATATACCATAAAGGTGTCACTCTCCCTAAGTTAATCAATAAAGTGACACAATCCCAATAAAATATTAATGCTTTCGTTTAAATGGAATTGGATGACTTAATATGAGAATTTGTATGGAACAATAAATAGCCAGAAAAACACTAAAGAAGAAAAGCTATGCAGAAAGTGTAGCCCTACTATACATTAAAAACACAAAGCCTCAGTAATTAAAACATGAAAAGAAGGCTCAGTGGAGTAGAATAAAAAGTCAAGAAATAGAACCAAGAATATCTGGAACTATCGTATATTATAAAAATGTCATCTTAGATCATCAGAGCAAATATGGACTTTTTAATAAGTGATTCTGGGACAACTGTTTTGCCATTTGTAAAAAGATAAAATTAGATCCATAACTAACATGATATATAAGAGTATACTCCAGATGGATCAGAAATCTAAATATAAAAATAAAATAATTATCAGAAGAAAACATACATGATTCTTCTTTTCTCTGCGTGAAAGAGGTGATTGGGACACACTCTCTAGAGGAGCAACAAAATGGTGGCATAAGAGGGACCTCTGACAAACTCCCTTGGAGGTTACAACTAATAAAACATTTGTAACTCAACTACGAACTGTCTATGTAATGCACAATCACAGCTAAGAAACCCACTCCTCACATTGAAGTCCCTGCAGGAAGTGCAGACTGAGTCCGAAAGATTCAGTGGCCCGACTTCACTCCACTTCTAAGAGGAGGGGGAGCGATGGGGGCGGTGAAGAGCCGAAGTGCGACCTTGCTCCAGCCTGGGAAAGAAGAGGAGAGAGGGTGCCGAGGGCGTATTTCTCAGCCCACAACAGCAGGGTCTGAAAGACCAGCATACAGGACTGATCCCAAGGCTCAGGGCAGAGATCGTGGGGCAAACCAAGAACAGAAAGGTGAAAGCCCCTATACTACACGGCGTGACCCTACAGCCCCAGGAAGAAAACAAAGGCACAAACCCTGGTCACCTGCCCCTACAAACAGAAAGACATAATTACAGCCAAACTTACTATGTGAACCTGCAGCCCCAGGAAGAAGACAGAGGTGCAGATGCCTCTCCCACAAAGACCTCTGTCCACCCAGTATCGGAAGTGAACCAAAGAAACTGCAACAGCGAGTGTCAGGTTAAGGATCAGAGTATCTACAAACAGGTTGCCAGAATGAGAAACCAGAGAAAGGGAGCTCAAAATAAACTTTAACACACAAAGTACAAGAGATGGGGACAGATGACCCATCAGAAGCAGAGCTCAAAGCAATGATTATAAAAATGCTTAAAGAACTGAATGATGATTTCAACAGAGAGATAGCAACATCTGTTTTTGCTTCTGTGAGGAAACAGGCACTCTACACATCTGTGGTGAGAATGCAAATTGGTACTGTCTTCTGGAGGGAAGTTTAGGACAAAGCAAAACAATGAATTGGTTATTTTTATCCAGCAATTCCTCTTCTGGGAATTTGCGCTGAAGGTACCCTTTCAACGATATGGAAATACATATGTGAATTTTTTTAATTGCAGTATTATCTGTAATTGCACAATATTGGAAATGACCTAAATGCTGAAACATTAGAGAGATTGATCAAATATGTTACCTAAAAGGGTTGGATGGGAATGAGGTGGAAGGGGTAGAAATGACAGAAGTGGAAGGGTGTTGACACTTCTTAAAATACATGTTTTTGCAAAGTTTTGACTTTTGGAACTGTGCTAATATTTTATATACTTAATATAAATAGATAAAACCATAAATGGAAGAAACTTTAAATTGGAATACATGTAGAGTAATAAACTGAATTGTATTTCAAATGAATATCATAACCACACTAAAGTTCTCTGAGAGGTACAAATTCTGTGATGCTTGAGCACCATAAGTTTGGAAAAGTACTTAACCTGCCCTAACTCTTGTTTTGGTCACTTTCTTATTAGGAATTTATATTAAAGAAAAAAGCTACAGTGGTTTCAGGAGGGGAAAAAAAGTCCTTTTGTACTCTGAAGCAGAAGTGTGGGGGTCAGTGATAAAATGAGAGGCAAGGCACGAAATGGCATTCTAAAATTAGTGTAATGTCAGAAGATTCAAAGGTTCTGATCTTGAGAGAAGACAAGATGGCGACTGGAGAGGAGGTTCCTAAAGCCTCTCCCAGAAAACACAATTGAACGGCCGACCAGGAGCCAAGAAAGCGGACCCTGAGTGACAAACCGGCTGCTGAGAAATCCACAAATCGCAAGTAAACCTGAAGGCTGGCGAGAAAGGGGCGAGTCGGGGAGAGGGAAGGGAGCAGAGACGGA
>PVJL010007197.1:0-81340 GCA_004026885.1 Lyroderma lyra
TCAGACTTGGATTGATTATTTTTGGCCTCTGTGAATTATGGTCAAAAACCAACTTGTAAAATTTGAACCACTTAGATCACTGTACCTGGGAGCATTACCTATCAGAAAAGGCCATGGGCTGCATATCCCAGTCCTCTTCCTCCCTTAGCCATGTTGCATGCTGGGATTTGTAGTTTCTGAATGATCAGGGTAGGTGTGGGGTGGAGATGAGATAGGGGAGGGAGTGGGTCAAAGGAAAGGTCTAGCTGTCTCGGAAAGAAGTTGCTGCATAGGAGGTGGTGACCCAGTTTTGCAGTTGTGTACCCTTATTATTGCAAGTTTAGTGTGGTCAGCAGGAAGTGTCAGGGCCACAGCCTAGTTTCTTCTTGGCCAGCTGTGTAGTTCACAGAGCATGATCATGTTTCCCCACTCAAACCTGTTGAAGTAAGAAATCACCCCTGGGTGCTTGCAATTGGCTTTTTGCTATCTTTTTTTGTCATCTTCAGGGTCGTTTCGTGGGAATTGCCAGTGCCAGCGGAGGGCCATCTCAGTAGGAAAGACCCATCTTGCTCGCTAGTCCTTGAATGAAGACCAGGGACATCTATAGGGGCACCTCCTCTAGGGTTACCCCCAAACAGTGAGGATGATAGCATCAGCCTCACTGAGAGTCAGCACATCACACCACTTTTCCTCAGTTGGCAGCAATCCATTTTGTTTACTTTGTTCTGGCCTCCCTTTTTATTAATGACATCTTGCTTCCAGGCCAAAGTCTTTTGATTCCCAAGAAATAGATGGGTGGTTTTCCAATGTACAAAGGCAGGCTGATAAATTTTGCCTCCACTTAAATAGAAAATAAGTGGGAAAAGATATTTTAATGAAATAAAAAAAGAAAATATACCTACATCATTTATTTTCGAAGTTGCATAATTATTTTTCTACAAAATCACCACACACTTCAATGTACTTCTGCGATCTTGATGAAGATGATCACTTGCAGTCATAGGCCTTCCACTTTGCGGTTTGTCACTCAAATCTGCTTGTCTCACTTCTCCATCTTTGAACTGCCTCACCCAGCGTCTTACTGTACTCACATCAACACATGGATCACTATAAACGGCTTGCATTCATCTGCTTATTTCAATTGGAGGAACTTTTTGGCTGTTAAGAATTCAATAACAGCATGCTGTTTGAACCCAATGTTTGGCCACTCCTCCATTTCAATGTGCACTTGGTGAAAAATGCAAGCATCTGTGTGTGCAAGGTCAAGAATGTTGGAGGGGAGATACCATAGGACTACACAGAACTAGCTAAATCCAGATATGTCTAATATAACAAAAAATATTGCAGTAGAGGCAAAATTTATCAGCTGCCCTCATAAAACAGGTAAAGGCTACTGGTGTAAATGTCATGTTCCAGATCTTGCCACTTCGTCTTTAAGGGCCTGGATTTCATGGAGTTGGGTTATAGCTTTGTGTTCCTGGTGTGCTCATGTCTCCCCAGGGTCTGGGCTACATAGATGGATCAGGTAGTAAGGCAGTTCTTCTCATTAAATAAGGTGTGCCTATATTACCAGTGCTGGTAGAGATTTCTTATAATAACACACATACATAAAAACATATACACACAAGCATACATACAAAGAATAGTAAAATGTATCTTCTGATATCCATCAGCCATAAATTGATAAAAATTTTCAACTAATGGCCAATTTTGTTTCATTTCTACCTCATCTACTCCTTTCTTATCATCTGGATTATTTTGAAGCATTTCCAGATATATAATTTAACCTATAAATATTTCAGTATATAGCACTGACAAATAAGGATTCTTGAAAATATAATCACAATTTATTATCACATCTAAAAATTAATAATTATTCCTGTTGTCATCAAATATCCACTCGTTCAGATTTCCTAGATTGTTTTGTGTTTTTTTGTATGTGTAAATGTTAGTTTGAATCATGATCCAAATAAAATTGATAAAAATCTTAAGTCTTTAAAAATCCTATTTCTTTATCTAAACAATTTTTGTTTGCATTTTATTATGAAAAAGTTTAAACATACAAAAGTGGTTTATTACTTTTTAAAAGTATTAATAAATATTATTTTATTTTAATTTTGAATATTGTAAATAGCAATAATACAATACACATAAGCAAAGTCTCTTAGGGTCCTCAATAATTTTTTTAAGAGTATAAAAGCGTCTCGAGGAAAAAAAATTAAGAATCACTGATATCGAGAAACTCTTAATTCTTTTTTTTTTGGTATGTGGGTAGTTCCCTGGCCGGGAATTGAACCCAGGCCACAGCGTTGACAGCACCAGCGCCAAAGCCTTAAGCCACTATACCACCAGTGAACTCCTTAAAAGAACTCTTAAAAGTACTCATGCCTTGTTCCTACCTTCAGAGATGTGGATTTAATTCACCATGTGTGGGACTTGGGCAAAAGGTGCATTTGTAAAAGTTTCCCAGGTGATTCCAAAGTACAGCCTGGATTGAGAACTCCTGCTCTGAACTAGAGATCTGTAAGAGATAAGCAAAGGAGAAACAACAGCCTTAAATGATACATTAGACCAGATGGATTAAATTGATACTTTAAGAGCATTTCGCACCAAAGCAGCATTCTTTTCAAGTGAACATGGAACATTTCCCAATTTAGACCACATGTTAGGTCACAAAACAAGTCTCAATAAATTTTAGAAGACTGAAATTATATTAAGCATCTTCTCTGTCCACAATGGTAAGAAACTAGAAATCAATTAAAAATAAAAACTGAAAACCACACAAAATAGAGACTAAATAACAAGCTACTAAATAATGAATGGGTTAATGATGAGATCTAGGAAGAATCAAAAGTTACCTTAAGGCAAATGAAAATGAAGACACAATGATCTAAAATCTATGGGACACAGCAAAAGCAATCCTAAGAGGGAAATTAATAGCAATACAAGCCTACCTGATGAAACAAGAAAAATCTCAAATAAAAAATCTAACCCTACACCGAAAGGAGCTAGAAAAACAACAGCAAAAAAGCCCAAAGTAAGTAGAAGAAAGGAAATCATAAAGATAAGAGCAAAAATAAACAAAATAGAGTATAAAAAATACAAAAGATCAATGAAACCAAGAGCTGGCTTTTTGAAAAGATAAAGAAAATCAATAAACCTTTAATCAGACTCATCAAGGAAAAAAAAGAGGACCAAACTATTACAAATAAAATCAGAATTAAAGCTGAGAAGTGACAATGAACACCACTTAAATACAGAGGATTATAAGAAAATACCATAAACAATTATATGCCAACAACTTGGACAATATGGAAAAAAATGGATAAATTCCTAAAGACACACAATCAATCTTCTAAGAGTGAATCAAGAAGAAACAGAAAATCTGCACTGACTGATTACTAATAATGAAACTGAATCAGTAATCAAAAAACTCCCAACAAAAAAAAGTTCTGGACCAGATGGCCTCACAGATGAATTTTACCAAGCATTCAAAGAAGAATTAACACCTACACTTCTCAAGCTATTCCAAAAAATTCGAGAGGATGGGAGGCTCACTACCTCATTCTATGAGGCCAGCATTACTTTGATTTCAAAACCAAAGACATTACAAAAATAAGAAGATTATAGGGCAATATCCCTGATGAACATAGGTGCAAAAATTCTCAACAAAATATTCATAAACAAAATTCAGCAATATATTAAAAAAATCATACACCACGATCAAGTGGGATTTATTCCTGGAATGTAAGTTTGGTTTAATATCCATAAATCAAATAATGTGATGCACCATATAAACAAAATTAAGGATAAAAATTATATGATTATATCAATAGATGCAGAAAAAGTATTTGTCAAAATCCAGCATCCATGATAAAAACTCTCAGCAAAGTGGGAATAGAAGGTCACAATATAATATAGGCCATATATGACAAATCCACATATATGACAAACATCATACTCAATGGTGGAAGGCCAAAAGAGTTTTCCTTAAGATCCAGAACAAGACAAGCATGCCCACTTTCACCACTTTTGTTCAACATAGTACTGGAAGTCAGACAAGGGGAAAAAAAAAAGGGCATTCAAATTGAAAAGGAAGAAATAAAACTCATTATTTGCAGGTGACATTATACTATATATAGAGAACCCTAAAGATTCCATAAAAAACCTATTAGAACTGATAAATGAATTTAGTCAAGTAGCAGGATACAAAATTAATATTCAGAAATCAGTTGCATTTCTATACACCAATAAGAAATTATCAGAAAGTGAAGTTAAGAAAATAATTCCATTTACAATGCATCACAAATAATGAAATACCTAGAAATAAATTTGACCAAGGAAGTAAGAGACCATGTCCTGGGAAATTATATGACATTGAAGAGAGAAACAGAAGATACAAATAAATGGAAGCATATACCATGCTCATGGATAGGAAGAATTAATATAGTTAAAATATCTATACTACCCAAAGCAATCTTTAAATTCAATGCAATCCCCATAAAAACACCAATGGCAGTTTTCACAGAACTAGAACAAATAACTCTAAAATTTATTTGGAACCATAAAAGAACTTGGATAGGCTCAGCAATCTCAATAAAAAAAAGAACAAAGTGGGAGGTATCACACTACCCAATATCAAATTATACTACAAGGCTATAGTAATCAAAGCAGCATGGTACTGGCATAAAAACAGGCACATAGATACATAGAACAGAATAAAGAACCCAGAAAGAAACAAACACCTATGTGATCAATTAATCTAATTCAAAGAAGGCAAAAATGTACAATGGGGTACAGATAGTGTATTTAATAAATGGTGTTGGGAAAACTGGATACATGCCCAAAAAACAAAAACAAAGACAAACACCCCCCCCAAAAAACAAAAAACTCCAAAATAAACTATAATGGACCACCTTCTTACACCATATATAAAACTAACCTCAAAGTGGATTAAACACTTAAATGTAAGATCTGAAACTATAAAAACTCCTAGAAGAAAACATAGGCAGTTAACTCTTTGACATTGCTCTTAGCAATATTTTTTCTGATATATCTCCTTGAACGAAGGAAACAACCAAACAAAATAAACAAATGGGACTATATTAAAACAAAAATGTTTTGCTCAGCAAAAGAAATCATCAAGAAAATGAAAAGACAACCTAATGAATGGGATGAGATATTTGCCAATGATATAGCTGAGAAGAGGTTAATATCCAAAATTTATGAAGAACTCATGCAACTTAACACCAAAAAAATTTAGCAATTTGATTAAAAGATGGGCAGAGGACCAAAGAGGATACACAGATGGTCAACAGACATGTGAAAAAATGCTCACTGTCACTAATCATCAGAGAAATGCAAATAAATACCACAATGAGATAGTACCTCATGCCTGTCAAAATGGCCATCATCAATAAATAAAAGAAAAAAAGTGTTGGTGAAGACGTGGAGTAAAGAGAACCATTATACACTGTGGGTAGGATTGTAAATTGGTGTAGCCACCATTGAAAACAGTATAGAGGTTTCTCAAAAATTAAAAATAGAAATATCTTATGACCCAGAAATTCCACTTTTGTGTATTTACCTGAAGAAATCCAAAACACTAATTCGAAAAGGTATACGCACCTCTATGTTCACTGCAGCATAGCCAATATGTGGCAGCAACCTAAGTGTCCATCAGTAGATGACTGGATAAAGAAGATGTGGTATATATATACAATGGAATATTACTCAGCTAAAAAAAGAATGAAATCTAACATTTGCAACAACATAGATGGACCTAGAAGGTATTATTCTAAGTGAAATTAAGTCAGACTGAGAAAGACAAATGTCATATTACCTCAATTATATGTCAAAGCTAAAGAATGAAATAAATAAATAAACAAAACAGAAACAGATTCATAGATAAGGGGACAAACTGATGGTTGTCAGATGAGGGGATTTGGGGGGGACTGGGTGAAAAAGATGAAGAGATTAAGAAGTACAAATTGATAGTTACAAAATATGATATTTTGCCATGTATAATGCACACTTTTTTTTGCCCAAATTTGTGAGGAAAAAATAAGAATGTGCATTATACATGGGTAGTACTGATTCTGTCTCTATATAAATCATCAGTGTCCAACCTTTTGGCTTCCCTGAGCCACGTTGCAAGAAGAGTTATCTTCAGCCAAAAATAAAATACACTAGCACTAATGATGATAGCTGATGAGTAAAGAAAAAAAAAGGTCACAAAAAACTCATGTTTTAAGAATTTGTATTGGGCCATCCTAGGCTGCAGATTGGGTATTGCTGATATAAATGTTTTTCATTCTTTTATTTATGCTTATGACTTAAAAGTGTAACTTTAAAAATCAATAACAAATCTGTATGCAAAACAACACTCTGGAATATGATAGTTTTTTAATAAAAAATTTATATATGACATTTTTACTCATTATTTGTTCTATGTTTTGTAATTATTTGTTACATAAAAGTTATTATACCATAATATGTTAAAAGATAAATGCTAAAATTACTTTATGATATAAAAAAAAGTACCTAAATATAAACAAAAATTTGAATGAAAAAATTAAAACAAAGGATATTTTTCCCTGAAAGTTTGGGTCAAGAACATGAGTGCACATTATATGTGGGATCACATTATATATGGCAAAATATGGTAGTCATGGGGATGTCAAGTACAGCATAGAGAATATAGTCAATAATATTGTAACAACTATGTATAGTGCCAGGTGGGTACTAGACTATTCAGGGGAATCACTTTGTAAATTATAAAAATGTCTAACCTCTATACTGGACACCTGGAACTAATATAAAGTAATACTGAATGTCAACTATACTTGGAAAATTTTTAAAAAGTGGAGGGAATGGTTAAGAAGAATAAGAGGTTCAAATTTCCAGTTATAAAATAAATGTCATGGGAATGTAATTTACAGCATAGGGAGTATAGTCAATAATGCAATAATGATGTATGGTGTCATATAGTTACTAGACTTATCATAGTGATCACTTCTTTTGGTATACAAATGTTGAATGTCAAAATGTTGAAACTGTGGTATACAACTGAAACTAATCTAGTATTGTATGTTAGCTATATTTTAATAAAAATCTTTTTAAAAGAAAAAAAAAGAAATAAGCAAAGGAACACAGTGAGAAAGGCAACCAAATGCCCTGTCTGAAAGAGCCTCCTGGGACGTGCTGTATCTAGTAGAAAAGCTTACAAGAGCAGGCACAGAAAACTCAAATAACTGTGGCTAAAACAAATAGGAATATATTTTCCTCATGTAACAAGAAATCTGAGGAAGACAGCTACTGGTTTTTGTTTGACCACCCATTGATGCTATCAAGACCAGATTCTTTACACCTCACATTGTTACTTTCTTCTTCATGCTTGTTACCTCTTGTCCTCAAGGTGCTGCTACAAATCTAGACATCGCTTTAACATTCAAGACAGAAGAGGTAAGTAATTGTAGTAGCTACATCTGTGCCTTCAACAAATTTCTACTTCTGGGTCACACACTCACCCCTAATTACAAGGAAGATTGGGCAGGAGAAAAGAGGTTCAGAATGGATGTGGGGTCAGCCTCACAACAGTGCCTGCCACACAGTAGTTGAACAAGTATGTGGAAAGTCAATGTCCAACTTTCTTCTCTTGCCAGGACCTGCTGAGTTGAATAATGGTATCAATGAGATTAATTATTAATTAATTAATTTTCATCCACCCTCCCCTCCCCTCTTCCAACCACCAGCTTCCTCTCTATATCTATGGATCAATTTCTGTTTTGTTTTGTTTCTTCATTTGTTTTTGTTTTTTTTAGTCCATACATAAGAGAAATCATATGGTATTTGTCTTTCTCTATATGACTTATTTCACTTAGCATAATACCCTCTAGGTATCCCTAGATGGCAAGATTTCATTTTTTTATGGTGTTAATTTTAGATTGAATTGGCCATCAGGTCAGCAATGTACTGCCTCACTGAGTGAATTCTTGCGTATTTTCTTTGGCTAAACTATAACCACATATTATTGTCATTGTTCTGTTTATGTCATAGTCAAACACAACATTCATCACAAAGAAAAGGTGTGTTAGATGTACCTGACACCACCTAGCTGTAGAAATGTCAAACATAATCTGCTGTGTCTTTAAAGAGCAAATTTATGGTTACTTCAAATGCTTTGAAGATTCTAAGTTTTGTACCCACCAGATATAGATGTAACGCAGGACCCTGGGAAGTATAACCACCACTGAATTGTTTTACTGACTTATTATTGCAAATAAATCCATGCCAGGTTATTTCTGAAATCATTAGAGATGGCATCAAACTCAACAAATGCCTACTGGCATGCAGAACAGTGTTTGGTATCCCTTCTTTGTCCCTTTAGTCGCAGTTCCTGGGGCTCACAGAAACATGCCTGCTTCTTACTAATGAGCACCATGGAGGTGGATGATGTTGGACAAGGCACCACACGCCAGGTGTAATTACCAAGAAGATAGAGAACTTGTGAGAAAGGGACCTGTGCTGCGACTGGAGGAAACCATTCTATCATTTTACTGTACCTGAAGCTTGAGGGTGATATGCATATGAAAACTTCATTTTATATTTCCCTGAGTCTACTGTTGTTATAGTTTGGCTGTGAACCAAATGCTGCTAGGATTAGGGTGAACTGTGGGAAACAGAAAACGTTGAAAACAATAGTGGCTTCATAAGACAACTAATGTTTATTTCTCTCTCATATAGAACCCCGGTGCTGGTGTGGTGTTTAACAGTGCCCTTCTATCTTGTTTTTCCACCAGCCTCAACTCTTCCCTCTCAGGTCCATATGACTGTTTGAGTTCCAGCTTTCATATTTGCATTCCATCAGCAGGGATGAGGAAGAAGAAGGAAAGGTCCACCACTCTCTTTATGAGGCCACTTTCTAGAAGCTGTACACACCAGTTCTTCCAGCTCATTGGACAGAACTTACGTGTGGTCACACATAACTGGAAAGGAAGATGGGAAACTAGCACTTATCCTGGAAGACCATGTGCCCAAGTAAAATGGAAAGTTCTATCAAGGAATTGTGGAATTATGGATATCAGAGTACAATGAGCATTCTCTGCCATGCCACATCTCTAAACAATCTCTTGGGTAAGACCTGGAAATGGAGATTTTGCAGTGACTGCTTTTACCAGTAAAGCAGTCCCATAGTTTCCAGAAAAAATAAATTGAGGGGTTCCCTGGTGGTGTAGTGGCTAGGTTCTGTGCTCTCAACGCTGTGATCTGGGTTAGATTCCCAGTCAGGGAACTCCCCCCTCCCCCTCCCCCTGAAAATCAATTGTTTGAGAACATATTTTTTGTTCCGGTGGGAGAGGGTTCCAATGTAATCTGCCTACTTGTGGTGGCCTGAAGGTCAACAGCTCTAGGCAAAACATCATAGCAAGTGCTTAAAAACACATAGGCTAGGAGTGCAACAAAATGACGGCATGAGAGGGACCTTTGAAAAACTCCTTTGGAGATTACAATTAATAAAACATCTATAATTCAACCAAGGATCCGCTACACAATACACCATCACAACTAAGAAACCCACTCGCCTCATTAATGTACCTGCAGGTGGGCAGAGGGTTAAACAAAGGAAAAAGTAAAGGAGAAGTGCGGAGATGCAGCTGTGTTCAGGTCCCCACTTGGAACTCTACCACTGGGGGAGGAAAGAGAAAGAAGGCAGTGGGAGAGTGATCTGGGCCTCACTCAGCCTGCAGGAGGGAGAAAAGCAGACCCAAATGTAGGGGTGTGAGATACTGAAACCAGACCTTACTTTGGCCCCAGGAAGTGCAAATCAGTTCGCAAAACACAGCAGCCAGACTTCACTCCAGTTTCCAGAGGAGGGAAACAACTGGGTGATGAGGAGCTGCAGTGTGATGCTCAACCAGGAAGAAGGAGAGAGAGGGCTGTGCATGCATTCCATGCCCCACAACCAGCATGGTCTGAAAGACCAGCAAACAGGACTGACTCTCAGGCTCAGGGCAGAATCCACATGTGGGACAAACCGAGAACAGAAAGGCACAATCATGCTCAAATTCCCTTCATGACCCCTGGAACCACAGGAAGAAAACAAAGCCACAAACACCCCACCCCCACAGACCTCTGCCTGCCCAGTATCAGCAGCAAACACCAAAGAAACTGCAACAATGAGGATCCAGAGAGGCTGCCAAAATGAGAAACCAGAGGAAGGGAGCTCAAAATAGACCCAAACAACAGACAAAACAAGTAAAAGAGATGGGGACAGATGACTCATCAAAAATAGAGCTCAAAACAATGATTATAAAAATGCTTAAGAAATTGAATGATAACTTCAACAGAGAGATAGCAAACATTAAAGAGGACTTACAAACCATTATAAAGGACCAGAGAGAGATAATGACTACATTAACTGAAATAAAGAACAGAGTAAAAGTCACCAAACTAGATAGAAGTGCAAAGCAGTGATTTGCAGAAGCCAGCAAAAAACACTCAACCAGAATAGACAGATACAAGAATCCAAAAAAATGAGAATGGTTTGAGATTCTTCTGGGACAATATTAAGCGTAAGAATATTTGAATCATAGGTCTACTGGAAGGGACAGAGGAAAAGCAAGGGATCAAGAAATTATTTGAAGAAATAATGGCTGAAAAATTTCCTAACCTGGTGAAGCAAATGGACATACAAGTCCAGGAAGCACAGAGAGTCCCAAACAAGATGATCCCAAACAGAAACACACCAAGACACATCATAATTAAAATGGCAAAAATTAAAGAAAAAGACAAAATTTTAAAAGCAGCAAGAAAATTGCAAATAGTAACTTATAAAGGGACACCCATTTGACTCTCAGCTGATTTCTCACCAGAAACTTTACAGGCCAGAAGGGACTGGCAGAAACTATTCAAACCAAGGATCTACAACCAAAGAATAATGTACCCAGCAAGGCTAGCATTCAAAATTGAGGACAGATAAAGAGCTTCTCAGATAAGAAAAAGCTAAAGGAATTCATCACCACCAAACCAGTGCTACAGAGAATGTTAGAGGGACTTCTTTAAGATGGGAGGAGGGACAGGAGAGTGGGTAAAATAAGGGAAAGGGATGGAGAAATTTAGTTTGATTGTTAACATAAAATTGAAAGCAACAAAGAAATAAAACTCATTGGCACAGTCAGTAATTTAGTAGTTACCTGAGGGTAAGTGTGCAGAGGGGAGAAGGGACAGGGGCACATATGTATGGTGATGGAAAGAGAACTGATTCTGGGTGATAGACACATAAGACTACACATGGAAACTGTATTGTAGAATTGTACACTTGGAACCTATGTAATTTTTACTAATCAATGTCACTCAATAAATTCAACAATAAAAATAATGATAACCAAAAACAAACAAACAAACAAAACAACAACACAGGCTATTTGTTTCATTTGCTGGCAAAACTATCATCAAGGAAATCTTGAAGTACTTGGAGGCTGTTACAGGCACCTAGAGCCTGTGCCCACATCACAGCAGCTTGCCTTCCTCCATGACTTCAACATGAGTTGCCTCAAATGATGTCCTGCCTCTGGGCAGGTCACTGGTCTTGTTAGAGCTGCAGTGTGTATCATCCCAAGATGATTTTAATTTGTTAGAAATGTCAGCCAATTGAATTCTGAAAAACACATGCCACATTTAATACTCAAATTATTAAACTCCAGCAGTCTTGCACCTGTTTGACCTCTTTTGTTATCCAATAAAACTCTCTGGGATGATGGAAGTATTTTGTGCAATCCAACACTAGCCACACGTGGCTGTTGGATACTCGAAATGTGGTTAGTGCACGTAGAGATCTTTATTTTTAATTTTACCTAATTGAAGTGAATCAAAATAACCACATGTAGCCAGTGGCTACTATATTAGCATGGCTCTAAGGCATCTTGCTGTTTAAGAACTCATTGAATTTGGATCCATTTTCAGTTATTTGATGAAGAGACCCAAGTTTAATATAGACGAGGGATATGCAGTCTTCAGAATTCAATCATGCCAGTTAATTTCGGTTTTTCTTTTTTGAGTTGGGAGTTTCAGGGGCAAAGGCTTTTGCCTGACCATGGGCAGAATTTTTCTCCCCCAAAATTTACTGAAATGGTCACCATTTTATAGTCAATTCCTTTTTAATCATACATCAAAAAGGGAAGGCAGTTTTGGGGTGCAATTGCGTTTTAGAAAATCAGATAAATTTGCACACAGTAAATTCCATCCTTCTTGGCTATATTGTTCTATGAGTTTTGACCAATTTATGTGTAGTCACCACCACAATCACAATAAAGGATATTCCCCCCACCCAAAAAAATTTCCTCATGGGAAATTGTTTTCAAGTCATCTCGGGTTAATGTGTCATTAGTGTAATGGACAATTTTAACACTTGAATTGAATTTAGGTCATCTGTTTAAATTGTGCTTTATTGGATTATATCTCTAGGTGGGAGAATTTACTGTGGCTATATAATAGATGTGACTTGGGGCAGCTGAATGCAAGCTAACTGTTGGTGGTGAACATACAAGTAATTTATTGGTATTGAGAAGAATACATACACCAGACGGATGCATGCATGCTAATTAAGGATTGGTTTAACAACATATTTTACTAAGGAAATAATATCAGGTATAGTGCTAACCACATTTTATCTGTTTGTATTTTATAATTACATGAATTAAATGCATGTAAAGTACTTAGGACATTCCCTGGCACTTAGTAAGTACTACAAGAGTTCTATTGCTGGGATGAATTATCTCATGTTTCCCCAACTGTTTTATCATAATTGTTATTTTATATACCATCCTAGAGACTTGGCACGGTTTCCTATTTACATTTTTTAGTGGTGAAGCGGAATTCCAGAGGTTCAGAGTAGGAGCTTTGCTGTTTCAAATAACATACCTGGGGGAAGTGAAATCAACATAGAAACATTTTTGGTTTTCTGTAAACTTTTTTAATGTTATCACAACCTATCACCCTAGAAACTTTCTCCTCCACACACCCCAATATTCAAAATCACCCTTCTTATTAGATTAGGTTTTCATAATAAAAAGTTGCTATTGATCCTGTATCCTAAACTTCCTAGAATTCTTCAATGTTGTCTGTTGTCCAAAGTGTTTTAATGGAGCCTTGAGTATTTCCAAACAGGTCTAACACTGTGACATCTGGAGGGAAGGACAGTGGGGCTATCTGTGCTATCCTATGAGAAGATCTGGCTTGATCTTTAGGGCAAAGTTCTTTAAAGTCAGAGGAGAAATGGAAGGAGGAGGTGTGGTGAAATGTCCCCTTTCTGTATAAGGGGTCAGAAATGTGTCCTTCACGTTTGTGACTTTTTGTCTTGGTGATTTCCTTTGGCCTGGGTCCCAGCACTTTAAAATTGCATGAATTGAGGATTTGCCCAGATTATTTCTATAGCTGTAGCTTCTGTATCTGCTAGAATTGAACTGTTTTTTTTTTTTGTTTGTTTGTTTGTTTGTTTTTTTAATTTGCAGGGCGGGGGTGGTGGTGGTATGTGGGTTGCTCCCTGACTGGGAATCGAACCCAGGCCACAGCGCTGACAGCGCCAGCGCTGAAGCCCTAAGCCACTACATCACCAGGGAAGTCCCAGAATTGAACTGTTTTTGATGCCTTGTTAATCTCTTTTTGCAATTTTATTAACTTGCGAGGAGGCCTATTATGTTTCTGGGATTCTGATATCTCCAAATTCAGTGAGCCATGATCAGACAAGACATTATATCTCCACCCTCCCTATTTTTTTTCATTTTTCAATTCTCTAGCAGTTTCTGTTGCAGATGGTTCTGCCTGCATTGAAAGCTACCTGAGAGAGGGCCTACATTTTTTCAGAGAAAGATGGTAAACCCTACTCTGCCTGTCCACTCTGGTAGCCACTAGTCACCTGTGGCTATAATAATTTAAATTATAATTATGAAAATTTAAATAATTAAATGAAAATTTCAGCCTCTTAGTGGCACTAGCCACTAGTGATCCAGAGTCACATGTGGCTAATGGCTACTCTATTGGACAGCTCAGATATGGAACATTCCATCCTAGAAGAAAGTTCTATTGTACAGTTTTCTAGGTGTTCTCTGATGATCACACTCACTTTACAGATACTCACGTAGACCTTCCTTTTTCCAAGGTGGATGATATTGAAGGGTTGTCTTCTGGTGGTAGGCTTTCTTTATATTTGATTATTTAAAAATATAATTAGGGTTTGTTTGGCCACAGAGCAATGATCAGCATATTTTCATGGCTGCCGTGAAAGGCATGGCCAAACCACAGCACTGCTGCTGAAGCCTTTAAGTATTTATTATGGCTCATGCCCTTTTGGATGTGTAGCTTTTACTCTAACTTTTTCATTAAGAATATTGGTGTATTCCCAAATCGTTGACCAAGCCCCTTATTTCTTGTGCCAAGTCTAAATTCCACTGTTGGCCTCTAGGAGAAGATAGGAGCCAATTTTACATTCTCCAAATTTAAAGAACACCATTTTAAATTCAGATTCTTTGCAACGGGTAATCCAGCTTTTTCCTCAACTCTTAGAACACTTCTCATGAGAATTAAAAACACTCCCACAGTTTTAATTCTCCACAGTTGTCCAATGAAAACAGGAAAGGAAAGAAGTACTAGCTCATTTACTTACCATGTTTTCATATGACAATCCTTTGTCTTCAAGAGGACAACCTTCAAAGCCTTACTCAGCGATTAGATTTCTAAGTGAACACACAGCTTTATGATGCCGTGTGCTTATTCTGATGACACCATGTTTGGGGGAAATCTTGGCCAAAGAGAAAATCAGGGAGACCTCCTTCTCCTCATTAAATCCTAAATTAATCTATTGGTTCTGCTTTATGAGTAGAGGGTGATATGTTCAAGACTCCAAGATAACAGTCAAAATACATTTTAAAACTAAGTCCTTTTTAATTATTACTCAAGATAATAATAAATTAACTATCAGGCATTATAAACACTGGTTTCCCAGTCCTCTGTTGACAAAGTTTGCTTGTTTGTTTCTTCTCAAAATCCCAAATACCGAAGTCTCTATTGTCCTAGGCAGTGCAGGCAATAAGAGGCCCATTCATAGTCAAAGTCCATGGATGTGACATTCTTTGGAAACAAAGTAGGTGGCCTCTCTCTTTTTACCAAGATGTTTCACAGTAGATATATTAAACTATAACTTCTTTTTCTCATTTAGGGCACTGAGAAATGGGCTACCTCTATTCTCGACTTTCTCAACTAGAAATATCACAGAATAAAAAGCATGTGTAATTTCTCATGGCAATGAGCAAAAAACAAAAATTTCATGGAACAAAATGTTTTCATCTGCATCCTTGGTTTGTAACTTCAGCTTTTCAAAAACTGCTTAAATGTTAGTAGGATTCATAAAACATTTGTAATCATAATTTCACACAATAGTAATGAAAAATAATTATATGAATTTACCTTTGCCTTCTGTAATAATCAATGTTTCCAGGAAGTTAGGATCTAAGAGTATTTTCTGTATCAAAAATATCTTTCTTTGATATAAATGGATACTCTCATTATGTTGACATAAATGAAAGTTGTCAACAAAATGGATGATTTGTTTGCCCCTGTGCAGACAAGCATTAACACAGCAGACCTGGCTGCCATCCTTTGAAAGTCCTGCTTACAGGATTGGCCACTGGCTGGCATTTAGAAATTTGGATTTCAGGGGGGTTCCCACCATTCCCAGAACTAGTAAGAAGGTGCCCAAACTGTTTGTACAAACATTATGGTTTACGCTGACACCGGCTTTCTTTCTGGGAGCCTGGAATTTTGCTATATTAGGCCAGGGGTGTCCAACCTTTTGGCTTCCCTGGGCCACATTGGAGGAATAATTGTCTTGGGCCACACATAAAATATACTGACACTAACAATAGCTGATGAACTAAAACAAACAAACAAACAAAAAACAAAAAAACAAAAAACAAAAAAGAAACGGTCAGTGCATAATTTTTGTAATGTTTTAAGAAAATTTACAAATTTGCGTTGGGCCGCATTCAAAGTCAACCTGGGCCGCGGGTTGGACAAGCTTGCACTAGGCAGAGGGTGCCAATGTGACCAGCCCCCAATAAAAACCCTGAGTGCTGAGTCTTCTCCGAGCTTTCCCAGCAGAAATATTTCATGTGTGTTGCCACAACTCGTTGCTGGAGAAGTTAAGTGTGTCCTGTGGCTCCAGTGGGAGAGATCCTTGGGAGCTTGCGCCTGGCCTCTCTGGGCTTCGTCCCATGTCCCTTTTCTCTTTGCTGACTTAGTCTAGTACCCTTTTGCTGTGATAAATCATAGCCACAAGAACAACTAATTGATAGTACCTGTAAGTCTTAGTGAATCATCTAACCTGGGGTAGTCTTGGAGGTCCCCAACACAGCCCCTTATCTGGGATTAGTATTTCATAATATTTAAAATCACCAAAAACGAACTTCTAGTTATAAACATAGTTCATTAAAATGACTTCACATAGTCACATTAAGAAGGTCAGTTAAGAAAGGAAAACTCTTTAAGTTTGGTTAAGGCCTTGCTGTTTTTCACAATTAATATTAATCTATGAGTTACAGGAATTAGAAGTTTTTCTGATCACTGTTATATAGAACCTGGACTTAGGTGGCACACCATTCCATGAAATGACTAAAGCAAATACTTCTGTCTTGGTCTTAAACATCAATTAAAATGATTAACAAAAATCATAATAAGCTGTATTCTAAAAGCAGGCCTATGTTTGAAAAAACTGATCTAGACATACCTTTAAACCTTTTGAAACTGGAGATGAACTTCCCATGGAATGACACAGAAGGGAGGCACTTTGGGGTGATCTGATGAACATAGAGTTATGGGATAAGTCTTCCTCTACAAATTGATGTAAACAATAATCTAGAAAGAGAGCTATGTTATGCTCTTACACTTGTTATTTATAACTCTGACCTTACATTGATTTTTACACTTGGAACACATATTCTTAATAATTGGCATGCTTTTTCAGTCCTGTATGAATTTTAATGGCAAATTCAGGGTCAGTGTCACTTCCATGTGGGATAACTAGGAGTAATGGTAAGGGTACAACATGAGTTTGGGCACTTACACTGAAATAAAGCAAATTTTAGGAGGTCCGTTATCAGTTGCCTTTCTATTCAATAAGAAGAATTGATCACTATCAAAAAGTTTATTTCTCCCCGCCTGGGTAAAATAATTATGACGTCCCCAGGCTCTTTATTGGATTCAATGGTCAACGAACACTTTAAGCATAAACGTGGCCACATGAACATTATCCTTCCTCAAGAAGAAAGGAGGACCATAATATTGGATGTAGGTGATTCATGTTCCCCAGAAAAGGGCACTCAATAGACTAGAGAATTTGCGAAAGAGGAAGTACATTGAATTAAAATGCAGAGACTCAGAAACTGATGTTGGAGGCACAATTCAGTCATAATGTCCTTTTTGGAAGCGGAAGTTTGCCGGGCAACAGAGATATCAGAAATCTTCATTCCCAGGCTTCATGTGATGTCTGGGGTCAGTTCAGGAGCCCTATGAAGAAGAAGAAAAATTATTAAAAACAACCCCAACCCAGAGGCTGCACTTCCTTTCCCTCTAGAGTCCCAGAAGAGAGAGAAAAAATAATAGAGAGAGAGGCTGCTTGTTGGCCTGATGAAAAATGGAAGAGAGTTTCTGGAGTTTCCTTCCGCAATGGGGCAAAGTCGTGCTCATTGCTTACTTCCACCCAAAGATGAAAATGGGACCAAGAGCTGGGGGCAACTGGCTCAACTTGAAAAAGAGGGACAACTACTGAGTTTCTCCTCATCCTTGGGGCACTGCCTATGATATATCCTGAACACAGGGTGCTCATTAAATGCTCCCAAACTCATGTTGCAATGAAAGGAATTGCCTCCCAAGAAGGAAGAAGGGAGCAGAAATACCACCTATTGGCAGAGGTCCTGGTTGTCCTGAAATGAAAGTAAAAGGGAAGATGAACTTAGTGATTGAGAGAGTAAAGAGCAACACCACCTTAGAAAATTATACAAACATTTGCACCCCATCCCTTTGTCACTGGGGATTAAAGCAGATCCTAATCTGTAGGTGTAAGCCCACCCCAACCTTGAAAGGACACCCCAAGGAACAGGGTAACTATTCAACAATCTCAGGGATCTTACTGGGCCAAGATCTCAGTCTAGGTCTCTTCCTCCCTATGGGGCTGTCACTGGCCTCCTCAGAACCTGATTTCAGTGGCCTCATTTGCTCTGTCATTTTGCTTTTCTATCTCAACTTCATCACTGGTGAATGGGGCAGTAGATAGGCAATATCAGTCACTTTCCAGAAGTTTCTTACCTGGTTGGCCTCTGAAATGGAGTATGGAGCTCACCGTGAGGGCGCTGAGCCCCAGTACAAAACCCCCGACTCCAGTCAGCATCTTGCTCCGAGCAGAAGCTGACTCTGCCTCTGGGAAGAGCAAACCCAGGGTTAGTTTTCCTTCATGTGCTGTGACCCCTGGCGCTGTCTGACTCCCAGGGCCTAATCTAGTGTACTGGAGAGGAAAGGAGAGGACAGGGCCAAGCGTGGAACCACATGGAGAAGGAGTAGAGGTGGAAAGCACCCCTGAGTTCTGGGTGTCAGACTAGTGATGTCCACAGGAGGCAAATGCTAATTTTAGGTCAACCCATTAAGTCCAAGTGTAAGGAGCCGAAGGGAAACTGAAGGGAGAGGCCAGGCCCCATGTCTGAGGGCCAGTCATGAGGGTGATTGCTTTTCTGGGGTTTTCTGACAAGGAGAGATTCTTTAGGATCCCCTAGGGCAGGGACAAATGTCCACTAGAATCACCAGATCTCCACAGCTCCCAGCCCAGACCACAGTTGGGGGGTTGATGAGCACACACAGCATGGTGTGACTCCAATGTGTAGTGAATAGACCCCAGAACCGGGATCCCAAAGGGTCATCAGAGAGTGACTCACTCCACTCTACAGTGACAGGACTGTCCAAGCTGGGGTGCTCCACTTGGCAGGTATAGACGTCTCCCCGCTGGGGGGCCATTTCCAGCAACACCAGGATCTGGAAGGTCCAGTCTCCATTATGAATCAGGTTGGTGGACACAACTCTGGCTATTTCTTCCTGCCCATTCAAGAACCAGCGGACTTGAATGTCACCTGGGTAGAAATCTGTCACGTGGCAGATGAGCAGGTTGTGGTGATGCAGGACCCCCTTCTTGGAGGGGGAGACATTCACTTTAGGCTGGACTAGGAGTAGGAAAATGAATCCTGTCAGGATGACTGAGAAGGCCAATGCAGCTAGCAATTTTTCTGACAAATTGACTTCTAGATATTAAAGATGCATACATCCTTTATTAAGCTATTTGGAGGCAGGAGATGGGGAACAGAGTAAAAAAAAATGGAATAAAGCATTCAAATATTCCAAGAATGGCCTTGTTATACCCAATAAAAACAAAGAGTGGAGAAGAATAGTAGATGGTCCAAGCTGGCACTCTGTAACACCTTTGCCAGAAACATATAAGCTAGTAACTGGTGTTCTTTGAACAGAAATGTTGAACCAGCTATGAAACTACCTCATTTAAATTTCCCTATTTTCTTCAAAAGGATGCATGATCCTTCCCAACATTATCTTGAAATCAGAGTATATTTAGTCACTAGCATTTCTTTGATCTATCAGTCTGATATCCTCTTTAAATAAAGAGATGAAGAAATTAAGTACCTTGATTTGTTCTTTATTTAACCTGTATGTCTCCTGGCTATCTTTACCAAAATAGTTTGTAGCAAGACTCACAAACCCAATGTTCTTAGCTCTTTTGTGTTGGCTCAGCAGAGAGGCTGGTCCTTTCCCATTGATCTAACCCCACACCCCATGAAGCCCTTTGGATTCAGGCTGCCCAGCCTGGGACACAGTGGGGCTTAGAGTCCGTAAAGAGACCTTTCCTCTCCTCTGCTACCCAAGCCCACCTGTCTCAGGATTTTCTCTTTCCCTTTCACCCACTCACCTCTGCGCATAAGTGTGAAACCCTTATCCAGCTCGTAGTTATGTCTGCACACCGTGACTACAGCACTCTTTCTCAGCTCTAGGAACTCCCTCTGGATGTTCCAGTTCTTGGCAGTTATACGCCCGAGCTCAGTCACAGCCACAAACACCCCCACAGTGCTGTCAAAGTGGACATACACTTCTCTGTTGTAAACGTACTGCTCCAAGAAGTGGTGTGTCCCGTTGAACTCAAAGCAGTCGCTCCTCCTCTGGTACACGTAAAACTCTGTGGCGGGTAAAAGGCCAGGGTGGGACTGAGCTGGGAGTGACCCCTGCGTCCACAGAACACTGTCCACTTCCCTGTGGAAGCCCTTCACTGTGAAACTGAGTGGCTGCATCCAGGGCTATGGATTTTCTGTCATTTGCCTCTTTTTTCCTGGGTCCCCTACTTCCTTCCAGGAGAGTGTCCAGTTATAGCACTCAGAGGGATCATTCTACCCTGTGTCCAGGAGTGCTGACCCAGCGCTTAGACCGTAGCCAAAATAAAAACTTTGTGTTCAACACATTCTCAGTATTTTCTCTATGTCTATCTCTTCACCTCACTTCCACTCTCAATAAACCATCAACTCAATGCAATGTTATTTATTACTATTGATATAATCACATTTTGCTGACTACCCCATACCTGTCACCTTTCAGAATTAAATTATAAAATATACATTATTCTGATCCCCAATCATGTGATCTTGGATAAATCATAGAATCTCTCTGGCCCAAAATTTTCTTACCCAGGAAATGGGGGATTTAATTTAGTAATTGCTGAAGTTCTTTCCAGTATTAATAACAAAAAACCTTGCCTCAGAGAGGGTGATAGAGCTGTGGGAGCTGACATTTCACCTGGGGTCTACAGAGGAGTAGAATTTCACCAGAGGGAGAAAGTACTATGGTAGAAGTGTCCAGAGACCAGAAGGAGCAGCAAGTAAGTGAAAAGTGGGTGCTGTGCTGACATGAGACAAGTACAGGGAGGCAGTGGTGCCTGCTAGTTGTCTATCCTGAGCTGGGTAGTTGGGTTTGTTTGTTTTTTTTTTTTTTCTTCCTATAAGGAACAGATAAGACATCTGATCTGTTGTTCAGGACTGAAGGCAGTCCTGGAGGTAGTGTGGGGAATCAACTGGATGTTTCCATGGCAACAATTAAGAATATGACAGATATTATGAAGCAAAGGTTATAGGATATAGGGAGAGGAAGGGTTGCTTCTTTCCTATATAGCTCCGAGGGGCAGTAAGTATAATGTTTAAGATCATGGACTCTGGGGAGAGAGGACACCACTGCTCTTCTACATCTATCACTTATTAACTGTGTGACCTCAATGAGATATAGTGTCCTTAGTACCAAAATGGGAACAATAATGTTTTCCTTACAACATTGTTTGGTTTAACTGATATTAAGAAGGTAAGATATAACACTGGGTCTACAAGGAAGTAAGCTTCAGTTTATAATGAGTGTGATCACATATAGGCATTTATTCACAAAACTGGAGTGATAACACAGAATAATAATATTCTTTCCACACTACAGTCTAGCCTGGCTCCCACTCATCTCTCAGGTTTATTTGCTTTCAAGCTCCCTAAGAATATTGAACTCTTCCAAAAAATTGAAGAGGAAACAATACCTCCTAACTCATTCTATGAGGCCAACATTGCCCTAATACCAAAGCCAGGTAAAGACAACAACAACAAAAAGAAAACTGTAGACCAATATCTCTGCTGAACACAGATGCAAAAATCCTAAACAAAATATTAGCAAATAGAATACAACAGTACATAAAAAAGATTGTACATCATGATCAAGTAACATTCATCCTAGGAGCACAAGAATGGTTCAACATACAAAAATGAATCAAGGTCATACACTACATAAACAAAATAAAAGATAAAGACTATATGGTCATATCAATTGATGCAGAAAAAGCATTTGACAAAATACAACATCCATTTATCATCAAAGCACTGAATAAAATAGGTATAGAAGGAAAGTATCTCAACATAATAAAGGCCACATATGACCAATCCCTGACTAACATCATACTGAATGAGGAAAAGCTGAAGCATATTCCCTTAAAGTCAGGAAAAAGACAGGGATGCCCCCTGTCACCACTGCTATTCAATGCAGTACTGGAAGTTCTAGCCAGAGCAATCAGACAAGAGAAAGGAATAAAAGGTATCCAAATTGGAAAAGAAGAGGTCAAATTGTCACTATTGGCAGATGGCATGATCCTTTATATAGAAAATTCCAAAGATTCCACAAGGAAACTATTAGAAACAATAAATGAATACAATAAAGTTGCAGAATACAACATCAATGTACAAAAATCAATAGTATTCCTATATACAAACAATGAATCTTCAGAAAAAGAAATGAAGGAGTCAATTCCTTTTGGTATCACAACAAAAAGAATGAAATACCTGGGAATTAACTTAACAAAGAACGTAACAGATTTATACATGGAAAACTATAAGACACTTTTGAAAGAAATTGAAGCAGACACAAAGAAATAGAAAAATATTTCCTGTTCACGGATAGGAAGACTTAACATTGTTAAAATGGCCATTTTATCCAAAGCAATCTACAGATTTAATGCAATACCTATCAAAATCCACAATTATACTTTTGCAAAATAGATAATAGAATTATCAGATTTATATGGAACCACAAAAGACCTCAAATTGCCAAAGCAATACTACATAAAAAGAATAAGGCTGGTGGCATTACACTCCCTGACTTCAATTTATATTACAAGCATCAATAATCAAAACAGCTTGGTATTGGCAGAAAAACAGAAACATAGACCAATGGAATAGAACTGAAAACCCAGAAATAAATCCACACATTTATGGACAAATAATTTTTGATAAAGGAGCAAAAAATATGCAATGGGGAAAAGACCTACCTCTTCAGTAGGTAATGCTGGGAAAATTGGAAAAACATATGCAAAAGAATGAATCTGAGCTATGAATTCTCAACATATACAAAAAGGGACTAAAGGCCTTCATAGAAGACTTGAAACAATAAACTATAGAAGAAAAAATAGGTACTAAACTTATAGACCTAGGGCTCAAGGAAGACTTCATGAACCTGACCTCAAGGCAAGGGAATTAAAACCAAAAATAAATGAATGGGACTTTATCAAACTAAAAAGCTTCTGCACAGCAAAAGAAACCATCGACAGAGCAAATAGTCAAATGAATGGGAGAAAATATTTGTAAACAATGTAACAGATAAGGGTCTAATATCTAAAATACATAGAGAACTAATGTGACTTAACAAAAAAACAAACAACCCAATTAAAAAATGGGCAGAAGAACTAAACAGACACTTCTCTCACAAAGAAATATAAATGGCCAGCAGACATATGAAAAAATGCTCATCCTCATTAGCTATCGGGGAAATGCAAATTAAAACTACAATGAGATACCACCTCACCCCTGTTAGAATGGCTATTATCAACAAGACAAGGAATAACAAGTGCTGGAGAGGATGTGGAGAAAAAGGAACTCTTCCACACTGCTGCTGGGAGTGCAAGTTGGTACAACCACTGTGGAAGACAGTGTGGAGGTTCCTCAGAAAATTGGGAATGGAGTTACCATATGACCCAACAATCCCCCTTCTGGGGATCTACCCAAAAAACTTGAAAATCTTAGTCTGCAAAGACTTACGTACCCCAATGTTCATTGCAGCGCTGTTCACAGTGACCAAGACATGGAAACAACCAAAGTGCCCTGTGACAGATGACTGGATAAAGAAGCTGTGTTACATATACACAATGGAATATTACTCAGCTATAAGAAAAGATGAAATGCTGCCATTTACAACAAAATGGATGGACCTGGAAATCATCATGCTTAGCAAAATAAGCCAGACAGAAAAAAACAAAAACTGTATGACTTCACTCATATGCGGAATATAAAACTGAAAGCAACAAAGAAAAGCAAACAAACAAATAAAAAAACCCATGGACACAATCAATAGTTTAATGTTTATTTGGGGACAAGTGGGGAGAGGATGGAGGAAGCGGGAAGGGGAAAAGGGGAGGAGAGGAGGGAGGGGGAACTAAATATATGGTGATGGAAAGAGAACTCACACTGGCTGGTGAACTTATTATATGACAACTTGTTGACAATGCACTGTAGAATTGTACACCTGGAACCTATGTAATTCTTGCTCACCAATGTCACCCCAATAAGTCTAACGATAAAAAAATAAAAAATATGCAATACAAAAAAAAAGAATATTGAACATCTGCTAGACCCACTTCCTCTCTGACCTTTCCTTCCTCAAACTTACTCAATTTAAAGTGTGCACACCCCTCACCTCACTCTTCCCAAACTGCCCTGACAAAGGCAAGCGTCTACTGCATCTCATGATCTGTCCACACTCCCTTCACATGCTGGTATGTCCTGACATGCTTCTGCACATTCTTGACTGGGGTTATTTCATTCACATCATTCCCTAAATATCAACCTCAGTAAGTAGGTTGCATGGGTAAACTTCCACCCCTGTCCTCTCTTCTAAGTTCCATGCGTGTCTATCTATATGGCCACTGGACATCTCCTGCTGGGCATCCCAGGGAGTCTTGGCATCCCCCTTTCACACTTTTCCTCCCAAGTTCTTGGTGAATGGTATTATTATCCACCCATCCTCTAGCTAAGAATTTCCAGTCATCTGAATCTCACTCTCTTCCTCACTCACTACGTATGACCAGATAATAAGTCCTGTGATTTTGCCTCTTGTTACTCCTGTCCACTATAAGAGTTATCGCAAACTGCTATCATTCCTAACCTTAATTAATTTGGTGGCCCTTTGACCCTTCTCCCTGGCTCAGGTTTGCCTCCTCCTGTTCATCTTTTGCCTAAGCCTGAAACACTTAAAGTCACACATTGCCTCAGTGTAGTGTCCAATCTTCCTAACATGACGAGCAAGGCTTTTTATGATCTGATCCCAGCTTACCTAACCAGTTTCCTCTCCTGCCCACCTCGACCCTTCATAAGTCATTCGTATGGGTTTATCTTTGCCTTTTTGCAATGTATATTTCACATTGCATAATATTTACATATTATTCAAATAATAATCAGTAATAAATATGTGAAACAAATGATGTTTTTTTGGTTGTAATGCCCAAACTAAAAATGCCTACTTCTAACTTATCCTTTGAGACCAAGAGGGGTGTCAACTTTTTTTGTATATAGACCCAAAGTTTTCTGCTTCCCCACCCATGTTAACTTCTCTTATGTGTTGTAAGTGTTCTCTGTGTATAATTCCACATTGTGTTCTCATACTGTTTATAGACTGAACACCTAATCTTTATTCTCCCCCTTGAATTTGACCTCTTCCAGTGATCCCTGGCCAAAGGAATACCATCCATCAGATTCAGCAAGTTGGAAACCAGCAGTTAACTTTAACTCTTTTTTTTTTCTCACTCTAAATAGGTCCTAAGAGCTCCTATCTCATGTTGCCTCCTACTATATGACCTCTTGGACAGCCTACATAATAAAATCAGTGATGTACTGGCATGAAATTTATCAGTTGGAACAAAATGATAAAGTGGAAAAAAATGGGGAACTCAGAGTTTATGACTATATGGGATTTAATACACAATAAAAGGAGCCTCTCAGCATATGGGGGAGAGAAGAAATTTGGTAGATTGGGTTGGGAAAACTGGCTTATTATATGGACAAAAAGAAATATAGATCTGTATTTAGCATAAAAACTTGGACCCCAGAAGGATTAAAGAGCTAAATAAGAACAATAAACTATAAGGTAAATATAAGAATGGATAGGAGAAAATAATTATGAACATGGGGGCAGGAAAGCATTTTGTATATTATCCAAATAAAAATAAAAAATAATTATGTAAAATAAATGATTTGGTTCTAGTGCCCAAACTAAAAGTACAAAACTATAACAAAATGGATTACATTAAAATTTAATACTTCTGTTAAGCAAAGGGTACCACTAATAATAGACAGGGAATAAAAGGAGATTCACAATGTCTAAAAACTGAGATGGGATTAATATCCAAAAATATATAAGAAACTCTTAAATAAACAAGCAAAAGAAAGAACTGTAATAGGGACGTGGGTAAAGTATGGAAGTGGAAATTAATAGGAAAGGAAACTTGCAAGTCTAACTACAATTTACCAGTGGAAAGAAAATTGCAAATTAAAAAAGAAATGAGACTGAGTTCTATTAGACTTTGAAAAATTAGAGCTGGATAACTCCAAGCACAGGTGGATGGGGGCATGGAGAAACCTTCATAGGTTGCCAGTGGATTGTAGACCACCACAGATGGTCAGAATAGACTCGGGATACTTGGTCAAATTGAGTAGATGTATGCTCTATGGCCAAGCATTTCCATAATTTGTTATGTATCAGAAATGTTCACATGGGCCCATAAAGGTCAGGTAAGGGATACTGCTGGAAGGGACATTATTTGGGATACTGAAGAGTTAACAGTGACCAATCAGGTTTTTCATCACTGGGACAGTAAATACCTAAACTGTTGTCTATGTGTCTATGTGCACCATGGAATATTATGCAGCCATTACTTGAAACCAAGTGACTATACTCTTGAATATTTGGTCCAATCTTAACAACATTATGCTGAGTAAAAACAAAACAAAACAAAACAAACCAGCATACTTTATAATGTTACATAAGAATATTAAAGATACAAACACATGAAAAAATACGTTTTTGAAAGAAGGCATACAAACAAAAACTATGTAGAAAACCCATTAGGATGGGTGGGTGCATTCTCTATTTGTGCATCTAAATCTTACCACAATGGTCACATTGGAGACACTGAGACAATGTGATTTTTTTTCATGTCTGTCTTATTCTCTGCACTTGAACATTTTAAGGCAAGTTATTCTCTTATTCATATTTCTATACAACACCTAACCTAAGCCTTAGTAAATACATATGAATCAGAGAGTAACCAGAGAATTGATTTTATTTTTAAAAGATATTTTCAGCTACTCTGAGGTATAGTTGACAATAAAAAATCGTTTGTGTTTAAGGTGCACAACCTGATGACCTGGAATACATGTATGCTGTATTGTACCACCATGTTTCATCACAACCAAGCCGATCCACATATCTATCACCTCATATGGTTACTAATTTCCTTTTTATCTCTATTTTTCTGTATTGAGAATATCCAAAAATCAACTTTCTTATTTCAAGTACACAATACAATTTTGTCAATTATAGTCATATTGCTGTACACAGTACTCCAGAACTTAGTCATCTTGCATAACTGAAACTTTGTACTCCATGACCAATATCTCCCCATTCCCATTTTCTACCTGTTCCTGGTAACCACCATTCTACTCTCTGTTTCTATGAGTTTGACTATTTTAGATTTCATGTATAAGTGAGATCATGCAGTATTTGTCTTTCTACATCTGGCTTATTTCACTGAGCATCATGTCCTTCATGTTCATTCATGTTGTTGCAAATGGCAGGATTTCCTTATTTTTAGAGGCTGAATAATTTTTCCATTGTGTATACAGACCACCCTTTCTTTATCCATTCATCAGTCTATGGGCAATTATGTCGTGTTTATATACTGGCTATGTAAATAATGTTGAAATCGGCATGGAAGTGCAGATATCTATTCAAGTTTCAGATTTCATTTCCTTTGGATATACAGGGTTTGGCAGAAGCAACTCCAGACTTGAGTTATGATTTTATTACAAAATCATAACCATACTAGGTTATGGTTACATAAATAAAGACCCATTTTTATCAGCTGGTAATCTATATCAAATCTTTTGTTACAAAATCATATATGGTTATGACTTTGTAATAAAAATCAGAATTCAAGCCCAGGTGTTACTTCTGCAGGAAACAATATATCCCTAAGTGAAATTGCTAGATTATATGGTAGCTCTATTTTTAAAGTTTTGAGAAACCTCCATGCTATTTTCCATAATGGCTGTCCCAATTTACATTCCCACCAACAGCATACAAGGGTTTCCTTTTCTCCACATTGTCGTCAACATTTGCTATCTCTGTCTTTTGATGATAGCCATTCTAACAGGTGTGAGGTGATATCTCATTGCAGCTCTGATTTTCATTTCCATGATGATTAGTAAAGCTGAGCACCTTTTCAAATACCTGTTGGTCATTTGTATTTTTTCTTTAGAAAATGTCTATTCAGGGCTGTTATCAACAAGGCAAGGAATAAAAAGTGTTGGAGAGATTGTGGAAAAAGGAACCCTTATACACTGCTGGCGGGAATGTAAACTGGTACAGCCACTGTGGAAAACAGTAGGTTCCTGAAAACATTAAAAATAGAATTACCATACAACCCAGGAATCCCTCTTCTGGGTATCTATCAAAAAAACCTTGAAAACATTCAAGTAAAGATATATGTACCTCTATGTTCACTGCAGCATTATTCATGGTGGCCAAGACATGGAAACAACCTAAGTGTCCTTCGACAGATGACTGGATAAAGATGATGTGGTACATATACACAATGGGATATTACTCAGCTGTAAGAAAAGATGAAATGCTGCCATTTGCAACAACATGGATGGATCTTGAGATTATCATGCTAAATGAAATGTCAGGCAGAAAAAGTTGAGAACCATATTTCACTCATATGTGAGATACAAAACTGAAAGTAACAAACAAACAAGACAAACAAATAAGTAAATAGATAGATACAGATACAGACAACAGTTTAGTGGTTACCAGAGGGTAAGGCGAAAGGGGGAAGAGGGTAAAGAGGGTAAAATACATGGTGATGGAAGGAGATTCGACTTTGGGTAGTGAACATACAAAGCAAAATAATGTATTATAAAATCATACATTTGAAATCTATATATAATTTTATTAACCAATGTCACCTCAATAAATTTAATTAAAAAAAAGTGGAGATTGAATGACAAAAAAATGTCTATTCAAATTCTTTGCTCATTTAAAAAATTTTTTTGCTGTTGTTACTGAGTTGTATGAGTTTCTTATATATTTTGGATATTAACCTCTTATGAGATATATGGTTTGCAAATATTTTCTCCCATTCCATAGGTTACCGTTTAACTATGTTGATTCTTTTTTGCTTTGCAGGAGCTTTTTAGTTGGATCAATTTTTTTTGTCTATTTTTGCTTTTGTTGCCTGTGCTTTTGGTGTCATATCCAAAAAAAAAAAAAAAAATCATTGCCCAAATCAATGTCTAGAAGTTTTGCCTCTATGTTTTCTTCTAGGACTTCTATGTTTTCAGATCTTACATTTAGGTCTTTAATTCATTTTAAGTTGATACCTTATGTGGTGTGAGATAAGGGTCTTATTTCATATTTTTCTGTAGGTGGATATCCAATTTTCCCAACATCACTTATTGAAGACACTATTCTTTCCCCATTGTAGTTCTCAGCACTCTTGTTAAATATCAGTTAACTGTAAATTTATTTCTGAGTTCTCTATTTTTTTCCTATTAGTCTATATGTCTCTTTTTGTGCCAGTACCATACTGTTTTGATGCATTGTGATAGAGTTTGAAATCAGGAAATAGGATGTTTTCATCTTTGTTCTTGATCAAGATTGCTTTGGCTATGTGGGGTCTTTTGTTGTTCCATGTGAATTTTATGCTAGGTTTGTTCTGTTTCTGTAAAGAATTCCCTTGGGATTTTGAAAGGGATGGCACAGAATCTGTAGATCACTTTGGGTTGTATGGACATTTTAATGATATCAATTCTTCCAATCCATGAACACGAGTATCTTTTTGTTTATCTGTGTCTTTGTTGATTTCTTTCATCAATAGTTTATAACTTTCAGTGTACAAGTATTTCACTTCTTTGGTTAAATTTATTCCTAAGCATTTCATATTTTTTTGTTGCTATTGTGAATGTGATTATTTTATTAACTTCTTTTTGGATAGTTTGTTGTTTGTGTATAGAATGATGATTGATTTTCATATGTTGATTTATAATCTGAAACTGTACTGAGTTTAATTAGTTCTAAAATTTTTTGAGTCATTAGGGTTTTATACATATATGATCATGTTTTATAATATTCAGTGTATAGGTCTTTAATGTCATTGGTTAAATTTATTTTTACATTTTTATGGACATAATTTCAATTTTTTCTTTTTCATTTGGATGAGTTTTATTTCTTTTTCTTGCCTAATTACTCTGGCTAGAACTTCCATAATTATGCTGAAAAGAAAAGGCAAAATTTAGCATCCTTGCCTTGTATCAGATCTTAGAGTGTAAGTTTTTCAGTTTTTCCCCATTGATTAAGAAGAGTGTGGGCTTTTCATATATGGCCTTTATTGTGTTGAAGTAAGTTTCCTGTATACCTATTTCACTGAGTTTTAATCATGAATGGATGTTGACATTTGCCATATGCTTTTCCTGCATCTATTGAGATGATTATGTGTTTTTTTTTTCTTTCATTTTGTTAATATATTTTATCATATTGATTGTTTTACTTGCCACCCACTTGGTCATGGTGCATGATCCCTTTCATATGCTGTTGAATTTAATTTGTTTGTATTTTTTTGAGGATTTTGAATTTATGTTAATTATGGATATTGGCCTATAGTTTTGTTTTCTTATGTTGTCTTTGTCTAGTTTAGTTATCAGGGTAATAATGGTGGCCATAGAGAATTGATTATAAATTACTAGCTGCTTGGAATCTAATTTGGGGGGTTGTCTATGGAAGGAGTCTTTAAATTGCAGCATCTCTGTAGAAGTTAAAATGTCATAAGTGAACTCTGGATTGAATTTATCATGCAACTTCCCAGACTCCAGAAATAAGGACAATACTGCACAGTGGCAGAAGGAATTTGAAGAGCATGTCAACTCGAGGCTTATCATGTTTGTTTGGAGTTGGGCTCAGGAAAGAAACCCAGGATCCTCTGTCTGCCCTGTGCTGCTCAGAAGCTTCCCAGACTGGATGTCAAGTGAACTTGAGGGTCCAGCAGCAGAAGAAGGAAGGTACAAGGGGGTCTGGCCATTATCTCTGTCACTGCAGAGGTGGTCAGTTGATTGTGTGATCTGGTCAGGTCCCCGTCCTTGCTCAGTGCTCTACATGCCCCACCTTGAAGCTGAACAACTGGTGGCTCAGATGGGGAGTGGGTGGAGATACTGTACTAGCCTCAGGCAATGCACACAACCTCTAGCTTGCAAGGGTCTCAGCAGCATTTCATTTTTCTCTGATCTTCTGAGCCTGTCTTCTTGCCCCCATGCCCTGCCCCTCAGCCTCTGAGTTTCTGGCCCCATCCAGTTTGGGGTCTCTGTGATAAATATTTTCTACCTGCCCTTCCCCATATTTAACGTTGTTTTCTGTTTCCCTAATAGGTTTCCCCAGCTGTTTTTCAATCAGGACACATTTCTGTTATTCCTAAATAGTGATTTTAATTTTTTCCTTCAAAAAGCAATGGACTTTTTCCTATTTAATGAAATCTTATTTGCAAAGCAGATACATGTCACACAAGAGGCTTGCAAAACACTTTTCTTGGTGTACACAAAAAATACTAGAGTGTGTGAAACTTAAAAATATCTGAACTTTCTAGAGTAAAGGTTGAAAACTTCTTATGTAAAATCACCTTTTCAGAACAGACCATATTAAGAATATATAATTACTATAGGACATAAGGAAGGTAAAGTGGGCAGCACAATAAGGATGTCCACAGACCAGCTGTGTGACCTGGGGCAAATAAAGCCACCTCTCAGAGTCTCAACCATTTTACCCATAAAAAGGAATGCTGTTGTTGTTATTTATCTTGAAGGGTTACTGTTAAAATTAAATATGATGATGTAAACAAAATTTAGAGCGTAGTGTCTGGCCCTGTTCGCAAGAGGTTAGAGCCCTTCCCCTTGTCAAGATGTTATGAGTTAGAATTTAAATAATGTTGAACAACCCCAAAAGACAGAGCCCTAGTTTGTTCAGTTACTCAAAAGAAGCTGCCCTTGATGAATAGCCTTAATGCTCGAAAAGGAGCTTTTGTAAACATAATGTGGATAGTTCCTTTGTTTCCACCTCTTCTTTCACTTGGGAAAGGGAGGTAGAAGAAATGGAGTAAACAAAAGTTGAAATCCCCAGACTTCCGCTGCTGCCCAAGTGGTGTGGTAGGTTAGAGTCCCAGGGTTTAAAAATCAGGATAGTGAACGTCACGAACAATGGATCTTTTAAGACGAAGTTAGAATTACAGATCTGTTGCACCCAAGATTTGGATGTTTCTGTTCCCCACAATTTTATTCATGACCCTAAAATCACTAGTATTTTCCTAACAATTTCAGCTTTACCCAAACCTATTAAGCTAACTTCTCCCCTTTCCATTTCTGTTCTGTTGGGAGATGAAGAAGCCTCGAGGAGTTGGAGGATGAAAGAAATGGAGGAATCTGCCCAACCCATGGACCCCAACCCCTGGGCTCCATATTTCACTCAACTATGAGTTCCTCAGTGTCAAAACTGTGTAAAGGGCTCTGAACCTGCCCCTTCCCTTCCCTCAGCAGTCTCTCTCACATGACAAACAACACTCATCTCATTCCTTTTACTAATCTGAACTTACTGGTCTCTCCACCTCACCCCATCCACAACCACCATACTGCTCACTATTCACCCCAAAGGAGCCCCAAGCCCTGATTTCCAATGAATTCATATTGATGTCCCCCACTACCCCTGCTCCCCAGAACAGCATCTCCTGGGCTCATCCTGCACTGCCTCTACTTCCATTTTCTGTTGGACATTGCCCCATCTCACCAGCTACTTCCATAGCCCCTTCTTGCTCTTTAATACTCAAGCGTCTCTATTTCTTCTCTCATCTGCAGGCACAAGCTCCATAGCTGACCTGCCCCTGTCCAATTCTCTGCTTATCGATTGAAAACTGTTGGAAAATCTTTTCCTTCCCCCATCTAAGAAATGGGTACAATGGGATGGAGTTTGAGCAGATGAATTTGGGAGTTTCAAATGCTATTAACCCTGGAAATTGGGGTAGAAGCCTTAGAGAGTCTGATTCTCAGGCTTTATGGGTGGAGATGGAGAGCTTGGGGAATTTTAACATAAACTACTTCACCGTTCTATTATGCATGATCTTGGTGCTGAACTTGAACTAAAAGATGTCATTTCCTGTTTCTTAATTCCTCTCTGGACCTGTCCTGATGTGCTCTGATCTGGTTCCTGACGTGAGGATCAGTCAGCTGCAGTAGGTATCTTGTCGGCCTTAACCACAGCTTCTCTCACTGTCCTCCTCTGCTCCTCTGGCCATCGCTGGTCACCAGATGGGGTTCTTGCCCAGTTCTGTAGAAAGGGCTTGACCCTGGATCACTGATTCTACAGCCTGATCTTGGGATACTGGACACTGCAGGCCAAGCATAGTTTCTCCTTTCTACTCTTTCATGTCAAAATGTCATTTTGTTGACATCTTTATGAGAATCTTGTCCCTCCAAATCATTCCAGGCTACCAGGTACCATTGTGCTCAGCAGACACACACACACACATACACACCCTTCTTTCTCTGGAGGGAATAGTAGCCCCTGGACAGTGTCAGACCTCCAAAGCCTTTCTGTGGAGTGGGTCTACATGGAAAGCCCCTTAGGCTCCTTCCCCTGAGCTGGGTCCTTCAGGAGCAGCAGTTCTGCACTTACCTGGGGTGTCTCTGCTCTGAGCCAAAGGGGAGCTCAGCATCACCAAGGACATCAGCAGAGTTGCCATCCAGAGAGCCCCAGTGACCTGCAGGGCCGCCACCATCCTGGAGCCTGGGGAAGGCGGAGGCCAAGAGAATTGCAGTCAGAGCAGCGCTCACTCAATGGGCCCCACTCCTCAAATATGACAGATGATAATTTAGGACAGATTCTTACAACACCTGGGTGTGGGTAGATTCCAAAAAAGGAACCAATTAGTAGGAATTGTCACTCTTTAGCAGAGGTTTGGTATAAAGCATATGATACTTCAAGGTGTCAAGATTCACTTCAAGACAGTGTAAGAAAAGGGATCCTCATTTTGAGCAACTGAGTGAGTCGTGGGGTTTTTTTAATACATTTTTTTTGCTCTGGTATAGATACCAAGGTGTCACTTCCCCTCCATGGTGAATACCACCCCCTTGTACCCCCAAGAGAAACTCTTAAGCAGTATGTTAAAGATCTAGGGGCAATAGATTGCCCCACAGAACTCTGAATTAGTCCTGGGGCTGTACAGCAGTCATGCAAACTGTCTGCTGTGCATCTTCTTCTTTCAGAGGTTGTGTTTGATCTTAGACATATAAACAATGTAGAATAGGGTCTCTGGGTTCTAATACCAAAGAAGACATGGAAGTAAGTGTACAATTAGGGGAAAATTTCTTGTCCTTTCTGGACCCCAGTTTCTTCATTTTTGAAATGCTCATGAGAGCACCTGACTTCTCGGTAACTTCGTGAGAGTGAAGTGAGAGCATACATACAAAATGCCTCAGAAACTTAAATGTCTCAGTGTTTTTGAATAGACCAAGGAAATTGTCAAGGACCAGCCTTTTTATGCAATTCAGTTTTTTTGGTAACTTTTAAACACCAAATAATCTCCAACAAACAAATTTACAGATAGTTCCTGAAATGAGGCAAAATATACTCCCCCTGGACTCAAACTTAAGAGATAAAATGACAAATGAATATTATTTCCAACAAGTTTATCAAGTACTTAAGTAAAATGTTGATGCATCAAATAGAAGCATATAAAGTTATTTAACTTAAGTTTTCTATCAAGAACTAGGATGCATTCTAGTAAAGTGGTTAGACACCGGTTTAGAGTGAAATTTCCTGGCTGTGAAGTTCCTTTTTTTGCTAATTCCTGGCTTTCTGACTGCGGACAAGTTATTTAACCAGCTATGACTTGGTTTCCTATCATGTAGAACAGAGATTACTGTGGAGCTGATGCCATTGGTTTACTGGCAAAACAAATTGGGATAATAGTATTTGTGAATATCTAAAACAGAACCTTGTACATGTAAGGTATCAAGAAATGTCCATTATTGTAATGCAAGACTAGTTCAGAACACCAAAAACTCTTTATTCAATACAACACATTATTTAATCCAATAATATTGTCTATTATTTTAACAATAAATACCACAAAAACTTACTATACCTCCATTCCCCTTAACTACAGTTCTAATATCTCTGTAATAAAACAGAGTATAAAAAGGAAAGATCTACCATCAGACTTAATGTAAAATGATTATGGAAATTGTTGTTAAAAAAAGATTTAAGTAAATGTGCTTTATATCACCACATTTTTACTGCTACGAAGAAGAAATGAAAAGAGTAATAATTAGAAATGAAACAATAAAAGAATAAAATATTCTTCAGCTGTTTATATGTCTGGAAACATCAAAGAATTCCTCTACAATTATCAAAGGGTAAATACAAGATGTTGGGGGAAAAAGAAAAAGGGTAGATATAATATAATTTGATACCAATCAAATGAATTCCTATGATACTAAGAAGCAACATAAAATTTTGAAAAAACAGATGTCACCCCAGTAAGTCTAACAATAAAAATGAATTAAAAAAATTTTTTTTGAAAAAAAATTATCCATTCTCAAAAATCACTACAAATACAAAATAATCAAGGATCGACTTCAATGACATGTTTCCAAACATTAAAAGGAAGGAGATATGACATCTCCATTTTAGTCTTCCTCCTCTTATTCCCAGTCCCACGTAGGGTGGGGCTTTCTGGGCCAGGTCAGTCCCGACAGGCCTCCCACTCCCTCTCCCAGCTATTCTAGCATCTTCTTTCCCAGCCCCAGAGGTGCCTCTTCTGATGTTTGTGGTTGGCTGAGCCCCATAGGGCTGTTTCACCTCCTCCCCTTCTCCCTCTGTGGGGCAGGGAAGTAAGTCCAGCATTCAGCCCCTCCGCCTTCCCCGGTCCGCCCTGTCTCATTTCTTCCTGTGTCTGGCTCACAGCAGCCACTGCAGAGGCACCTGAAGACAGAAGGAGCCAGGCCAGAGTCATGATCCTGCAAGCCATCACCTTGGCTGCCCTGCTGAGTCCCCATGGAACTGGGGCCATTGGGGGTGAGTGCTCAGGTGGGAGAGAGGGTGGTTTTGTAGCCCACAGGTGCTGTGTTCCATGCTGTCTTTCTTCTTTCTCTTTCCTCTTGTGTGAGGTCATCTTTTGCTTCCGCTCATTCCATCAACAGTAATAGCCACCGTTTATCGAACACTTACCTACCAAATGCCAAAGCTCATTTCATTTTCACAGCAACCTTATCAGGAAGGTGTTCATTATTCTCATTTTAGAACTAATTGTCCCTTTAACTCTCCCATCTCTGATGCTTGTTGGGGGGTATTAATGGCCTCCATACAACCCAAACCAGAGATCACTTCTTTATGTAAATCTTACCTGTGTTATTAGGAATATTTGCAATGGGACCACTTTCTCCTTCCTGAAACTTTTCTTTGTTTCTTGTCTTTTATGAGCATACTTCCTCCTTATTTTCTTCCTACTCTTTAAGCCTGTCCTTTTCAGCCTTTTAAAGAATGTCCATGTTGCCAGGACACAGGACCACACACTCGGACCCCGTGATTATGACTTTACCCTTTTTTTGGTGACCTAATCCAAATTTATAACTTCATCTATCACGAGGACTCCTAGTCTGTCTCTAGTCTAGTAGCCACAATCCAGCTAATTTCAACTGCCCTCAAATCAACTTCACTTTGTCCCTTGGAAATTCAAACGCGGCACGTCCCAAACAGAACATTTTCTCTTCTCTTAATCACTTCCTTGTCATTTATTACCTTTTCAGTCACTGAGGCCACAATTGTCCAGATAGTCTGATTCTTCTGGACTCACATTCCTGCTTCCCCTTGTCATTTCCTGGTCCCTGTGGCTTCTCATTTCTTTACTGCCATTCCAACCCAACTGCTCTGTCCCACCTACACCCACATCACTTCTCACCTGAGAAGTCCTATTGGTCTCACTTTCAGACTAGCCTCCTCCAACTCATTTTCCCCTACTATTGCCGTCTCCAAGTACAAATCTCATCATGCCACTCTCTTGATTAAGAGAACCTTCTACAATTTCCTAGGGAGAAATGCAAACACCTGCAGTCAGCACACAGGGCAAGCCATAGTGCAGCCCCACACCCCTGTCAGGGCTGTAACACTGATGACCTGGGTGTCCCCAAGTCCTGTCACAGCTCTCTGCTCCTGAGCCCACTTCTGCTAGAAATGCCATCCCCCACCCCCACTCCCCTCTCTCTGCTTAGCTAACCGCAGATGAACACCAGCTCTATGAGGCCTCACACAGACCTCATTTTGATTACGATGCAGTCCTTCTGCTCCCAAGTAGCATCGTGTGTATGCCTTTTCATTAAACTATATAGTAATCATTTTTACTTTGTCTTTCTCATTCTTTGGATTCCAAGTGGCTTGAGGACAAGGGCCATGTCTTCTGAGTTTTATCTTTAGTGCCTGGAGAGTAAAGCTTCACAACAAATTTTCCTTTGAATGAAAATTAACATTTTTGCTTCAAAATGCACATTTAGTTTTAAGAATGTGTGAAAATGATAAAAAAAAAAAGAACTATCCTAAAGGTTAACAAACCACATCCATATAATTAAGTCTGCATTCTGCTTTTTTTCTTTTTTCAATTTTAGCTTCTTTTCTGTAAGTAAGTGATTTTCTAGCCACTAGATCCAGTGGAGGACCCCAAGCAGTCTTGTGTGACAATGAATCCTGTCATTAGAAGTGTCTAAAGAGAGAATTGGTTTTCCACATGTTGGGGCTTTTTGGGGAAATCTTTAATTAGGGAGTTAGGCTATTGAACCCTGCAGTGGCATTTCCCCCTTAGTTCTTCTATCTTTCTCAATCCAAACTCTCTCATTTATATTGTTTTACTGGAATACTAATATTTTTTTATTGTCAATCCTTTGTTGCTTCTTACACATCAGTTAAAACTAAGATACTATCCCATGGGTGTTTTAAATGCAACAACTTTTATTTCCAATGGAAACTACACTTAAAAACATAAATTTAACAAGAAAATTTGTGAATGTTGTGTGAATACTAATACTTTTAAATTTAATATGCCTAAAATGAAAGTGTTATGAACAAAGTTACAAAACCTACCATTTTTATTAAATGAAGAAAGTAACTTGTCTATAAATAGCACCAAGGCTCTGGAGGTCTTTTTATTTCCTTCACTATTTAAACAATTTTCCACTCTGAAAAATTTGTATTCCCTTCTCCCTTGTCCCCTGCCCTGCTCTGGGACTGTATCACTAGTTCTATCTGGGCCTCTAGGGATTCTGAGATCTTATAGGAGGGGGCTGGGGAGGATGATTCAATAGTGCTTCTCTGGGGCTTTACCTTGAGCCAGTTACTTAACCTCTGTGGTCTGCTTCCTATTGTGCAAAATAATGCTCTACGTGGATGGCGGTGGTGAAGATTCAGTGAGTAAGTTGAGCACATAGTTAAGTAATCAGTAAATATTATCTTATTATTGTGTTCAATATTATCATTATTGTACTGGAGTGATGGATGCTTAAGTCTTCAGGAGCAAGAGAAACAACCTGAATTCTCAATAAGTCATTTCTTTCCTTGTTTCTTCCTAGTTCTTTTCTGTTTTTTTACTTTGCATTTCTCATATTCTGTGTCATTCCTTCATGCTCCCAATAGCCTTCCCTTTAGCTACTTGATTTCTGTATTCTGTTTACTTTTCTTACTTATTCATCTGTTCTCCAAACTCCCTTCTCCCACTTCGCACAGGCCATGTGTCAACCTATGCCGAGTTTGTCCAGACACACAGACCCTCTGGGGAGTACATGTTTGAATTTGATGAGGATGAGCAGTTCTATGTCGACCTGGATAAGAAGGAGACTGTCTGGCATCTGCCAGAGTTCATTCATGCCTTTGACTACGATGCTTGGAGGGGTATTGCTGACATTGTCATGGCAAGGAAGAACTTGAACACCCTGATCCAATGGTCCAACCACACCAGGGGCACAACTGGTACTGCTTACTCTTGCTTGTTTCTCTCTAGTCCAGCTGCAGAAGTGGGAGAGCCCTTCCACTACACAGAGAATGGGAACCCAGATGCCCACTCATGATGAACTCTCTCCATCAGTGAGCAGTATTCAGTCCAAAAAGTGGGGCATATAGGCTGGCAGAGGAGGCATTTTCTTCGTATTCAAGAAAGAGGTTGGGCTGAAGGAGGCCACCTCAGGAGCAGGAGAAGCTGTGACTGGCCTGGGAACCCTTGGGGGGCAGGGCAAAGGGAAGGCCTGAGAGAGGTAGCCCCAAGAATATTGGGCTTCAGGTGTTGGAATCTTTGAGATGCAGCCAAAGGCAGTCTACTTACCAGGTCCTGTCCCCTCTCAGAGCCCCCTGAAGTGACTGTGTTTCCCAAGGAGCCTGTGGAGCTGGGTCAGCCCAACACCCTCATCTGCCACATGGACAAGTTCTTCCCACCTGTGCTCAATGTCACATGGCTATGCAACGGGCAGATGGTAACCGAAGGGGTGGCCAAAACCATCTTCCTTATATAGAGAGAGAATTCCACCAGTTCCACTACCTGACCTTCCTGCCCACAGCCGAGGAAGTCTATGACTGCCAGGTGGAGCACTGGGGCTTAGACGAGCCACTCCTGAAACACTGGGGTACGGAGCCCTCTCTCACCACCCTGACACCACCTTTATTTCCAGGACCTGTCGTCTCTTCTCACCCCCAGACTTTCTTGATCCCATGGCTAATGTCACTTTATCCAAACTTCACCATCTCAGGGTTTCTACTTCATAATGCATCCACACTTGAGGCCAGCGCCTGCTCCCTGCACCTTCTCACTCCATCTTTCCTTTGTGTCCTAGAGGCCCAGGAGCCGGTCCAGGTGCCTGAGACAATGGAGACTGTGGTCTGTGTGCTGGGCCTGCTGGTGGGACTGGCAGGCATCATCGCTGGTGCCATCATCCTGAAAAACAGGTGACTGGACAGCATTCCCAGGTGCAGAGGCCCCTGTGAGTCATCCCAGAGGTGGGGATATTAGGGACACATTGAAAGAGGAGGTGGCATGTTATGGGTGGTGGATGTATACCGAACAAAGATCCCTTGCTCAATGTGCACAGAAGCCAGTACTATGGCACCAGCTTTTGAAAGAAGAAAAAGCTTTTATTTGTGAGTCAACTGGCAAGGACACAGGAGTCAAGGCTCACATTGTCTCTCTGGTCCAGGGTCAGGGCAGATTTTAATGGGTAACAGTTAAGGGTTCACAAGAGTTACTTGTAAGTGATGTATCCAAGGTTTAAACTTTGGTTCTAAGTCTTTTTAGACACAAGATAGACTTGTTTGAGCTGTTTCTGCCTTACGGGTGGGATGGAGAAACACTTCAGCAGGGGTTCTCTGATCCCTTTATGGTTTATGGTCACTGAGCTGGATGAAAAAAGTAATGAAAGCATAATGAAGAACATCAATGGAATTTCTTACTATGTACCAGGCACTATTCTGCAAGCTTCCCATATATTGACTTATTTATATAGAGGGAACAGACCCAAGGAGAAGTGAAGGATTCTGTCCAAGGTCACACAGCTTGAAAGGTACAGAGCCTGGATTTGAACCCGGGCATGGGGGAGGGGCTCCAGAGGCTGCAATCTTATCTAACATGTAGATTATATTATCTGCAGCCAGTATATCTCCCTTACAACCTTCAAAGCCCTGATTATCTTCTGCTCTCATAGTGATGTCCAGAACCTCCAATAGTAGTTAGACATTTGTTTTTGCTTTTTTTAAGAAAGAGCAATCTAACTTTATTTTGTAAAAATAATGTTTTAATTTCCAATTAAATTTCCAATATTGTTGACATTCAATATTTTATTAGTTTCAGGTGTACAACATAGTGATTTGACATTTATGTAACTTACAAAGTGATCACTCTGATAAATCATGACATCATACATACCATGTTATTGACTATATTCTTTATGCTGTACTTTATATCCCCATGACTGTTTTGTAACTACCAATTTGTATTTCTTAATCCCTTCCCCTTTTTCATCTACCTCTCAAGTCACCTCCCATCTGACAACCCTCCAATGTTCTCTGTATCTATGAGTGAGTTTGTTTTGTTTTTTAAATTTTGTCCTTTAGATTCCACATATAAGTGAAATCATATGGGATTTGTCTTTCTCTGTCTGACTTACTCCACTCAGCAAAATACCCTCTAGGTCAGCGGTTCTCAGCCTGTGAGTTGCGACCCCTTGGAACTGTATTAAAGGGTTGCAGCAGTAGGAAGGTTGAGAACCACTGCTCTAGGTCCATCCATGTTGGTGCAGATGGCAAGATACCATTCTTTTTATGGTTGAATAATATTCTTTATCCATTCATCCATTGATGGATGCTCAGCTGCCTCTATATCTTGGCTATTATAAATAATGCTGCAACGAACATATGAATGCACATGGCTCTTTGAAGTAATGCTTTGAGTTTCTTCAGATAAATACCCAGAAGTGGAATTACTGGGTCCTTCTTTGTCTCTTCTTATAGCCTTCATTTTAAAGTCAATTTTGTCTAGTGTAGGTATTACTACCCCAGTTTTTTTTTATTTCCCTTTTCATGAAATATCTTTTCCATCTCTTTACTTTCAGTCTCTGTGTGTTTTTCAATCTGCAGTGGGTCTCTTGTAGGCAGCATACGTAAAGGTCTTGTTTTCTTATCCATTTCAGCAACATTACCTTTTGATTAGAGTATTTGGTCCATCTACATGTAAAGTAATTGTTGATAGACATGTAGTTATTGCCATTTTATTATCCAGATTTTTATCTTTTTTTCTTCTCTCTGTATTATGTTAAAGTCCCTTTAACATTTCTTGTAATACTGTTTTGGTAGTGATGAAGTCCTTTTAATTTTTCTTGTCTGGGAAGTTCTTCATCTGTCCTTCGATTCTAAATGACAATTTTGCTGGGTAGAGTAATCTTGGTTATATAGGTCCTTGCTTTTTATCACTTTGAATATTTCATGCTATCCCTTCTGCCTGCAAATTTTCTGTTGAGAAATCAGCTGATAGTTTTATGGGAGCTCCCTTGTAGGCAACTAACTGCTTTTCTCTTGCTGCTTTTAAGATTCTCTCTTTGCCTTTAATCTTTGGCATTTTAATTATAACATGTCTTGGTGTAGGCCTGTTTGGGTTCATGTTGTTTGGGACTCTCTGGACTTCCTAGGTTTTATGTCTATTTCCTTTGCTAGGTTAGGGAAGTGTTCCATCATTATTTCTTCAACAATTCCTTGTTCTCTCTCTTCTCCTTCCGATGCCCCTATGAAGTGAATGTTAGTATGCTTGATATTGTCCCAAAGAACCCTTAAATGATCTCTCTTTTTTTGGATTATTTTTTTTTTATTTTTTGCTGTTCTGAGTGGGTGTTTTTTGCTACTTTATCTTCTAAATCTTTGCTTAGATCCTGTTTCTTCTAATCCACTGTTGACTCCCTCTAGTGTATTCTTCATTTCAGTTATTGTAGTCTTCATTTCTATCTGGTTCATTTTTTATGTTTTCTATTCTAATTTTTATGATTCCTAGCTCTTTGCTGAAGTTTGCACTGAGATCATTAAGCATCCTTATAACCATTTTTTTTTTAACTCTGTGTGTAGTAGATTGTTTGTCTCCACTTTGTTTAGTTCTTCTTCTGGAGCTTTGTTCTGTTCTTTCATTTGGAACATGTATTTTTTGTCACCCCATTTTGGCAACTTCCCTGTGTTTGTTTTTCTGTATTAGGTAGGGGTGCTGTATCTCCTAGCCTATGTAGTAGTGTCCTGTGGGTCTCAGTAGTGCAATCTCCCTTGTCACAAGAGCTGGGTGTTCTATGTGTATTTCTTGTGTAGGTTGTTTGTGCCCTCTTGTTGCAGCTGAGACTTGGTTGCTGTTTGTACATCAGTGGGAGGGATTGACCTTCAGTCTGATTGGTTCTGAGGACTGGCTGTAACTACAGTGGAGGAGCTGTGGTGCAGGGGCTGAACCTATACAGCAAGATTCACTTTAACAGGGCTCTGGTGCCTGCCCAGTTTTCCCTTTGGGTATATCATCCTTGGAGGCAGCTGAGTGGTGCGCCATTCAATCTGAAGTTGGCCACCGGGCATGCCAGCCCTGGGGTCTCCTGGGAGGTGTCCCATTGCAGGTCAAGTTTAGCAGCAGCCTGTGCCCTGCCTGGGATCAACTGGCATGAGAAAAGCAATCCACAGATGGCTGCCACTAGTGCTGGGCTTGGAGCTGCTCAGAAAAAGATATGGGATATGCCAAAGCCAGATGCTGCTTTTTGGGGGTTTTGTGAACCTTTGTGAGATTTTAGGAAAGTCCACAACATGAGGCAAGACAGGCCACTTGTATGGAAAAGCCACCAGAAACAGCTTGGGTGGGCCAGCAATTTGGGTGGGATGGAGTCTCAGGGAATCATCAGGGTGAGATGAACAGTACTAGCCAGACTGATGGAGACTTAGATATGGTGGTCACCTGTGTTTGCACACTGGGAGGGGGAGGGTTCAACAAAGAAATGATTCTGTCAGCACTTCTGTCTGGGAGAAAGCTGTCCTTCCAGGCTAGCCCTGAAGCCAGACAATTAAGTTCCTTCCCATATGTCTCTTGTACTTTTCAAGCTGCTGTCTCATTGCTGGAGCTCAGAGCAAGTGAGTACATCAGTGAATAAGTTCATGCAAGGGACCTTTAAGAGGAATACCTGGGACTGAAGCCTTCTTCCACCTCATTAGCTACAATCCCCACTGGTTTTCACAGCCAGAAGTTGTGGAGACTTCTCTTCCTGGCACTGGAACCCTGAGCTGGAGAGCCAGGTGTCGGGTCTCCAGGGAGACGTCTGCAGCTGAGACATCTCTCCTGGTTTTTAATGGTCATATGAGGGTGTGGGATGAGCCTGTTTCACATCTCTGCCCCTCCTGTCAGTCTTGACATGGCTTCTTCTGTATGTCTTTAGTTGTAGGATTTATGTTCAGCTAGACTTCAGGAGATTCTCAGTGATGGTTGTTCTGTAGTTTAGTTGTGATTTTGATGTAGTCATGAGAGGAAACAAGCACAGTGTTTACCTACTCCACCATCTTGATAGTTAGATATTTGTAATAATAGACATCCTACCTTTTACATAATCTCAAAAAAATGTATCTAATTGCTCCATAAATATATTTGCTATAGATTTTTGGTTTATAGTCTTTATCATGTGGTGAAATTTATCAGATTTTGTTGATGTTGAATTCAGTTGACATTAATATGCAATTTATCAGATTTTATTGAGTTGAATTCAGTTGATATTAATGTGAATTTCCTTTTTTGGTTTACTACTTTTTGGGGCACATTACAGGTTTCTTGACATTGAAGTATCATTGCATTTCTAGGTGTTTTGTGTAGGTCTCACCCTATCAATAGTGATGCTATCAACTAAGAAAGCCGGGGCATTAACCTGGGCCTGTACTACTTGTGGCAGCTCCCACAGACATTCCATCTATCAGAGTCAATGTTGTGGCTGAATTGGCCCTTATGGTTCTTATTATGATTTTAAGATGCATCTCAGCAATAACCATTAGGGAACTTCAAAAAAAAAAAAACCCAACAACAACAAGATTTATTACTGAGCTGATTATATTTCCTTGAGACAAAAATGGAATCTTGGGATGACAAAAACGAGATGACTTTATGTAATATTTTGTATTTTTGAAAAAGTAAGATGATAACAAAAGTTTCATTACATGAACATATTGAGCTAACAATTATTCTTCAGTGACAGAACTTACACAAAAATTTAGGGAGATGTAGAGGGGGAGTGTATTTCACCACAGTTATACTATGAATATTTCTCTGATGAAGTAATCTTACACAGTAAATTTCAGTCTTTCAACACCTTATCATATTGAAATCTTCTCACACTTCATGACACAATTTTGTTTTACAACTAATAACATAACCCTCATTGTTTCAACACTCAATCTAGCTTTTTTTGGCTATAAGAGACCTAAAAAATACCTACATTAACTGCAAAAGAACATGGAAAGGGTGCAAATGAGTAACACTAATTTATTGCATATAAAACACAAAAAAAACCACTCATAAATAATGCATGTATCAATAGAATATAAAATATCACATGAACAGTAAAAAAATCTATATGGCATACCACACTGAACACTCTAATGCAGGAGTGCTGTGGCCAGACTGCAAAACACACTCCAAAAACAAAACAAAACAAACAAACAAAAAAGGAATAAACACCCCAACTGTTATCACAAGCTGGTATATGCTAATGTCCCACTGGAGAGTTTCTCTGTAATAAAATATAGCTAACAGTCTGTTGAACTGAAATAGTAGTCTGAAAAGTCTGAATCAAATTGAATATAGGCAGAAAGAATCTCTATGGGAAGAATGATGGTAGAAATAACAGTAAGACTCACAGTCACTGCATCCCACATTCCTAACCTGATGGAAGCAAACAGCCAGGTGAGCCTGTTCAGTAGTTCGTGTGCATCTAGACCTTCCTGGCTCCCACACACTGACTGGGGCTTAGTGATCACCTCTTGAATTCCCCACCACTGAAGACAAGAAAGGGTGCAGCATTTGATCATTGCTAGCTCAAGTAGCCTGGCCCTGACTGGATAAAGTAAATGGAACTTCCTCTTTCATCACAGTGGTAGCTTTACTGCATGCATTGATTAGCCTAGAGCCTTATGATAAATAAACAATTTGCATTCAGTTTTTTACAAAAAATTAAAAAATGGGACAAAATTGACATTTATATTAAAATGACAGGATGGTCAGCAAATATGAAAAAAAAAAAAAAGTACCGTCGCATTTAAAATAGTATACATGGTCAGCCTTGTTTTTTTTTCTTCCCCTTCTGGTAATCCTATGATGCAAATGTTGTTATGTTTAATGGTGTCCCATTAAATGATCTGAAATCTCAGACCATTCTCATTTCTTTTTTATTCTTTTTTTTCTATATATTGTTCTGACTGGGCGTTTTCTGCTGCCTTTTCTTGCAAATCACTGATTTGTGCTTCTGTTTCATCTAGTCTGGTGACTCCTTTTACTCCATTCTTCATTTCAGTTATTGTAATCTTTATCTCTGCCTGGTCCTTTATTAACAGTTGTATGTCTTCCTTTATGCTTGCTATCTCTCTGTTGAAATTATCATTCAGTTTCCTGAGCATTTTTATAGTCATCGTTTTGAACTCTGTTTCTGATGGGCTGTTTGTTCCCATCTCTTTTACTTTGATTTTCTGTTGTTCGAGTTTATTTTGAGCTCCCTTTCTCTGGTTTCTCATTCGTGCAGCCTCTCTGTTTGTAGATATTGTACTTTTTAACCCTACGCTTGCTGCTGTAGTTTCTTTGGTGTTCACTGCTGATACTGGGTGTGCAGATGTCTGGAGGGGAGAGGCATTCATGCCTTTGTTTTCTTCCTGGGGCTGTTTGGCCACACATGTAGTATGGGAGTAATTATGCCTTTCTGTTCTCAGTTTGCCCCAAGGATCCTAGCCTGAGTCTTGAGGTCAGTCCTGTATGCTGGTCTCTCAGACCACGATTGTTGTGGGCCAAGAAACGCATGTGCAGTGCACTCTTTCCTTCTTTCTGACTGGAGTAATGTCATGCTGTGGCTCCTGGCCATCCCTATCACTCCCCCTCCTCTTGGAAGTGGCGTGAAATCAGTCTGCTGCATCTCAGGAACCCAATCTGCACCTCCCGGAGGCCAAAGTGAGGTCTGGTTGTGGTATTTCTGCTGGCCAGAGGGGAATGGCAGCCCCCACTTTTGGGCCTCCTTTTCTCTGTCTGGCAGACTGAGGGTTGGAATGCTCCCCTGCAACGTTCATCCTCCTCCCTCCCACTGCGATAGAGTTCCAGGTTGGGAACCAGGCATGCTCCGTCCCTTACATCCCCCTTTTGTCCTCCTTACTTTGCCCCTCTGTGCACCTGTAGGTACTTTAATGAGATGAGGGGGTTTATTAGCAGTGTTTGTGTGTTGCATAGGAGTCCTTAGTTGAGTTATAGATGTTTTATTAGTTGTCATCTCCAGGGGAGTTTTTCAGGGGTCCCTCTCATGTTGCCATTTTGTTGCTCCTTCTGTGCTGCTGCTGCTTCTTTTTCTTTTTTTCTTTCTTTTTTTTTTTTTTTTTTTTTTTGAGGGATGCTTTTTCTAAAAATATTTTAAAAGTGGTTCTTTGAATAGCCAAATAACTAAGATGGAAATGTTCAAAAGTATCTATGATATTGCACTAAAATGATCATTTGTTAGGGTATGCATTTTGGGATTGAAATCTCTTTTTTTTCATGTCTGTGAAAGTAACATCCCATTGTCTGCTGGGATTAAGTGTTGTTGATAAGAATGGTGTCTATCTCGTTCTTTCACAGATGGATCTGCTCTTGTTCTTTCATGGGTAGAACTTCTCTCTCTCTGCAGTTGTTTAGAATTTTCTCTTTGTCTTTAAGGTTCTTACAGGTTTGTTATAATGTATTTAGATATGTATTTTTTAAAGATATGTATAATATTTCTAAAAAACCTATTTGTCACTTAACATACCATTTCAAACTAAATTATTTCAGCTTTCTTTAAACCCTAGACATAGACATCTATTCTTTTCTTTTCAGATATTTCATCTCCCCTTACTATTTCTCCTGCTTTCTAGGTGTCTAATTATTATGATATCAGAATGTCTATTTCTATTCTTCATGTCTCATAGCTTTTTTAAAATTTCCTATTATTTAATCTTTCATACTGGCCTCAAGAGACTTTCTCTGACTGCATGTTTATTAATTATTTTTCAGTTGCAAAAGTTTCATTAGTTATCTCATCTAAATAGTCTTTATTTCAACCATTATTAACACTCAATATTTCTGCTTGATTCATTGGTTTCTTGTTTTTGCTTCAAATTACTAATATCTTCCTTTACCTCTCTCCTTAAACCCTTTCATGTGAACAGAAGACATATCTAAGAAATACATAAAACAATAATGTACAGCCAATGGTTATCAAGCAAACCTAATACTTAGGTTAAGAAATAGAACCTTGCCATCATCCCAGAGGCCCCCCTTTGACCAGCAGATAATTGCTAAACTTTTCAGGAACTAGATGTTCCTTCCTGGTACATAGTAGGTCCTCAGCACATGTCTCTAGTGTAAGTAATTTATTACTTATTGAATATGTACTCATTGAATACTTACTAATCTCCAAAGTTTCTAACTCATTTGATTCCAAATCACATATCCATGTGACTTGCTTTGGACAATGGAATGTGAGAAGCGATGTGTTATTTCCAGGAGGGATCATTCAGAGCCAGTGTAAAGATTCACTAGGTTCTCTTCACTCAGCTGGAGAGATTATGAGAGCAAGTGTTGAGAGAAAGGTCAGTCAGTCTGGCTCCCCGAGTAACTGATCAACTGCACTACCCTGCTGACTTGCCCTGGACAAGGGGCATAAGCAAAAACTAGATATCAAGAAACTTTTTACTTCAACACTGCCTATCTTCTTCTTACTATACTGAAGGCATAGAAAGGGAGGTATTCAAAGCAACTTAGAAGAAGAGAAGAGGCAGGAGAATTAGAAAAATATTTCATCACATAAGTCAAGGGAGCAGGAATTTTAGGAAGGAGGAAATAGTTAATAATGTTAGATGTTCATATGCTGTCAACTAAGGCAAGTATCACTAAGCCTAGTAGTAAATGTCTATTAGAGCCCCTTTAAAGAGCAGACTCCCAGTGTCCAACTACCACCTTCCACTTTCATCAGCTCACTGTTGGGCCTTACTACCTTTGGAGATTCAGAGCATGTAGGCTATGGAGAGCTGGAGAGAGTGAAATGACATCTTCGTGTACCCCTGACTGCTCATTGATCCTCATCTGGGTCTAGCAACATCTGCTGGGAAGGCCACCTTCTCCTTAGGGGCCCATGAGGAAAGAAAATGAGGGAAGGGGCTGTAAAGGGGTAGAGGATGCAATGCTACATTGGGAATCCTAACCCTACTATGTTTGTCCTACTGCAGGTGACAAGCTTTCCATGACAGAAGAGGACATAGGGGAGACTCCAGGGTCAGGTCTACTTTAAAGCTCGAATCCCTTTGAATCTCTGTGCTCAACACCCATAAACCCCTCCAAGTCCTGCCTGTCTATGATCCTACTCGCACTTAGCAACCTGCAAAGGCCTGACACATAGAAAGCACTCAATAAATGTTGAAATTTGAAGTGACAAAGTTGTCCCCACACTGGATGGTCTCTAAGCCCCGGTCTCCCCTGGGACTTCTCCCTATATAGAATTCTTCCTGAGAAACTCCAGAAACCAATGAATACCTGTGTATGTCAGAGCTAGATGAGGCTGGTGCGTTCTTTGTGAGTACAAGGCGTTTCCCCAGTCTCTCTATACCTTCAGTTCCTATGAACACATCCTGGACCTGTAATGTGGGTGCAGACACTGCCCCTAACCTCTTGACTCTGATAGGAGGTTAAGTCTAGAGAACATTTGCTCCACCGTGGGTACTTCCCTAGCCTATAGTATTGGGTAGAGAGAACAAGGATGGTTGGTGCTCACTGTGGGCCTGATTTATTCTATTCCTCACATTGCCTCCTGCAACTCTTCACCTCCTTTGATGCATGCCCCTTTCTTATTTCACCCAGAATTCTAATCACTTCTAGACTCTTACCTCTGGGCTCCCCTCCTTTCCTAGGGAGTAGAAAAGAATCATCTCCCATTAGACCCATGGTTTTGCAGTAGTTTTTCATAGTAAAGGTGTTAAATCCTTAGTGACTCAGTATTTTCTTCTATACCACAGCCTTTTCCCGGAGTACAGACACATCTAATTAGGGCTGGGTCCAGGAGAAGGACAAATACAGTGTCATCTGTACTATAATCACTGATATCCCCACCCTACCCCATCCCACCAGGCTTTACTTTATTCCCCCCATTTTCTTTCAGGAGCATTCACAACCACCTTAGGAGACCCCTAGTACATTATCTGGTTTACTCATTTATAAATTCCAATTGTAGATTAAGGTCTCATCTCTCTCATGGGGTATCTGGGTCCAGAGCAAAGTCTGTTTCAATTGCAGAATTTTAACATAAACCACTTCACCATTCTATTATGCATGATCTTGGAGGTGAACTGGAACTAGAAATTAAGAAGTGCTATGAGGAATCTAGAAGTTATAATATTAAGTTTTGTGTAAGAGGCAGCATGAGGAGAAGGTAATTTCCTGTTTCTCACTCCCTCTCTGGCACTATCCTAATATGCTGGATGTGGGAGTTCTGGCTGTGGGGACATGGGGGACAGTCAGCTGCAGTAGGTATCCTGTTGGCCTTAACCGCAACTTGTCTCACTGTCCTCCTCCGCTCCTCTGCCTATCACTGGACATGGGATGGTGTTCCTGCCTGGTCCTGTGGAAAGGGCCTCTCCCTGAATCACTGATTGTACAGCATGATCTTGGGATCCTGGACACTGCAGGCTAACCATTTTTTTCCCTTCCCAGTCTTTGAAGTTGAATTGTCTTTTTTAGGGGGGGGGGCATTTTTTGTTCTTGGGGTTTTGGGGGTATTTTTAGGTATAACTGACATGCAACATTATATTAGTTTCAGAAGTTGCTAAGAGAGTAAATTTTAAAAGTTCTTAGCACAAGAAAAAATTGTAACTGATTATGGTGACTAATTAGGCTTATTATGGTGATCATTTTGCGATATATACAAATATTGAATGGTTGTTATACACCATAAGTGTCATCTTGAGGACCCCTCTGTGAGAACCTTGTCCCTCCAAAATCCACTGATACCAGACTACCAAGTATCTATTTACCCTATTCCTGATTGTGCCCAAGGGACACACACATACTGATCTCCATTTCTCTCTGGAGGGAATAGCAGCCCCTGGACAATGTCAGACCCCCAAAGCCTTTCTGTGGAGTGGGCCTACATGGAAAGCCCCCTAGGCTCTTTCCCCTGAGCTGGGTCTTCCAGGAGCAACAGCTCTGCACTTACCTGGGGTGTGTTTGCCTTGAGCCAAAGGGGGACCATTACCATCAGAGCTGCTATCTGGAGGGCCCCAGTGACCTGCAGGACCACCATCCTGGAGACTGGGGAAGGCAGAGGCCACGAGAATTGCAGTCAGAGCAGCGCTCACTCAATGAACCTCACTCCTAAAATATGATAGGTGATGAGTTAGGACAGCCTCATGGTGTGGCCAGATTCCAATAAAGGAACTAATTAGCAAGAATTGTCCCACTCCAGGCAGAGATTTGGTGTGAAGTTAAACTTTAATATGATACTTCAAGGTGTAAGATTCTTTAAAGATGGTATAAAAAAGAAAACATCATTTTGAACAACTTGGGGAATCATAGGCTTGGTTGGTTTTGTTTTTAATGTTTTTCTTGCTCTGGAATATGTCACAAGGAATGTCATCCCCATCCCATGGTGATTGGTGCCCTATCCCCTTCCCTTGCATGGACGTGTTCTGCGAATGGGAACACGGCCCCTGGCCCTACCTTTGGAAAGGCTAATTTAACTCAGGTCAGGCTGGAACCCAGGAATCTGTATTTTTAACAAACTCTGCAGGTGAGTCACTTGCATAGCCAGGTTTGGAACCATAGCTTGGATGATTTCTTAGATTCCTTCCAAGCTGAAAATCATTTATTTCATGATCTTCGACAAATGGTCTTCAGATATTTGGTTAGACTTCTTTTCACCCAAATAGACAGTTATTAATAACTTGATTTATACTTTTATTTTGGGCAAAATTCTGCCAATGCTTCTTATTGGCTGAGCCCAACCAGAAGCCTAGACAAGAGTAATGATTTGGGCCCTTATCCAGGCAGCATGGAGAAGGGTACTCCAAGAATCTGGGGGACAAATGGAGGTTTCAAAAGAATCTGGGGGACAAATGGAGGTTTCACGGCACCTGCCTCCCTCCTCTAAACAGCCCACTGAAGGTCCTCACAACTCTTCTGTAGACTAAATGTCTCCAAGAATTAACACATTTTTTTTTCTCACATAATGAAATAAAGTAATATTTTCTAAAGTGATTTAAAGGTTTAAAGGATTTTTATTCTACCAAATATCCAGTTTCCCTTTTCAAGTTAGTTAGTAAAATTTATATTTTAACCCCAAACTTGTCTGCATAACATAGGAAGAATGCTTCTCTGTGCCACGGGTCAAGATTGAGAGAGGATTTGTTTGAGCTCAGCTGTGTGGTGCTCTGGTGGCCTTTTCTCCCCCTTCATGTGGTACCTTCTTGGAGGGTGGAGTAACAGTTGATCTCAGCCCCACCTACTCCCCAAAACTGTAACTTCCTTTTACTCTCCTGTGACTCTGAGCCTCCTCCCCAGTGCACATGGGCCTAGTGAATTCTTCCATCCTCTCACCCTGGCTCTTTACCTCTTTGCCCAGCAACAGCTACACCAAGTCAGAGAATTTCTCTGATTGGCTGAATACAGCAGGTGTCCCCCCCACCCTCGATCCTAGAATCTGTTTTCTTCCTCTTTACCCCTTCCTTGTTCCTTTACCTCCAACACCAACTGAAACCTATTTGGTTAAAGCACCAGAGGGCAATGGTCCTCAGTGGGGGGCTGGTCCTAGGACTCCACACCTTGATGACCCTCCTGAGCCCCCAGGAAGTGGGGGCCATCAAGGGTGAGTGCTGTGGTGACTGGGTAAGGAGAAGAGGGGTAGATTTAGAGTGTCAGCTTATGTGAGAGAAAGTATAGAGCATGAGTGGTTTCTTTCCCTCTCTGGTTTGTGAGAAACTTCTGTTACCAAGAGATCCCCAATCCCTCTCACCTCTCTCACGTCTGTTCTGGATTGAGAATACAGGTACAGGTTGGTCCAGCCATGCCAGTGTCTTGCTCAGGCTTTTTCAGGTGTCTCCCCAGTTTCTTCCCCCTTTCTGAGACCCAAATCTCCATACTCCTGCCTCCCAGCATCCTGATTTCTCTATCACTTCCTGGCTTGGAGTGTGTCCATTCACGTCCAGTCCTGCTGCAGTATTTACCTCCATGCTGCTAGTTACCAGTTCTTTATCATGCTCTAGAAGTAAACTCCTTGTGTGTGGGATCCACAGCTGGTTGGTTTGTATTTCCTTGGGATCTGGCATGGTGCTGAGCACATGGTAGTCCCTTAACAACTATTGAACAATTTCCTAGAATTCTAAAGGAATTTTGCCAATTAAAACCTAAACCCAATTTCCAGAAAACTGAGCTTCAGTTATGGGAAGAGACAAGTTCAATCATAGTACTCCAAGATAGAAGAGTTGGACATGAACTTCGAATTTCTGGCTCCTTTTTCCAGTGCTCTCAGCAATACCTTGGGCCACCTTTTTCTATCACTTTGGTTTCTGTGTCTCAAATCTTACTCCTACTATCCACTGCCTACTTTCCCTCACACCCACCCACACTGCATCTCTGGGCCCAAAGCTCTGTTACGGTCCTATCCTTAGTTATTTTTCTCCTCATCTTCCCCTACCCCCTCCCACCCCGCACCCTCATCCCACACACAGGACCTCAAAGCACTGTAGAGCAGATGAACATAGCTGAGAGTTAACTTTGGAAATCCCAAGCATGATTTTAGGCAGTCCCTTCTTTCCCTAACCTGGTGTGCCAGGCTGCACCTGTGTGTCTGTGCTGGCCGGTGTATTGTGCATTTGCCTGCTACTGTCTGTCCTCTCCCAGCCACCCTTCCACTCTCCAAGCACCACCTCAGGTTAAAACAGGACTCTGCCCACTCAGGACCCGGGACACGATTCAGGCTCAGAGACCCAACATATCACGTGTCATGGATGAGACTGATATATTTTCTTCTCTCTTCCTGACCCTGAATTCACCCAACATAGCTGACCACATGGGCTCCTATGGACCAGCCTTCTACCAGTCCTATGGTGCCTCGGGTCAGTTTACCCATGAGTTTGATGGGGAACAGCTGTTCTCTGTGGAGCTGAACAAGAGGGAGGCTGTGTGGCGTCTGCCTGAGTTTGGCGACCTCAGCCACTTTGACCCACAGAACGGACTGGCCAGTATTGCTATGATCAAAGCTCATCTGGACGTCTTGGTGGAACGCTCTAACCACACCAGAGCCACCAGTGGTAGGTACCTGGCCTTTCCTCTGACCCCTCCTCAATAAGGCAGGGTAGGGGACCCAGGGAAGCCTCTTCCCCACCTCACAGAACTGTCTGCCCTTGCACACAGCTCTCAGAATCTATGATCATGGTTCTTAGCCTTTTTTTCTTTCCTAGGAGGCTCTAGAATTAAGCTTGTCCAAGCTGCAGCCTGTGAGCTGCATGCAGCCCAAGGCAGCTTTGAATGATGCCCAACACAAATTTGTAAACTTTCTTAAGATGTTACCAAAATTACACACGGGCCTTATTTTTAGCTCATCAGCTATTGGTAGTGTATTTTATGTGTGGCCCAATACATTCTTCCAATGTGGCCCAGGAAAGCAAAAATGTTGGACACTCCTGCTAGATCTTTCCAAACTGCTTCAACACCTCGTTTCTTGAGTAAAGGACCCCACCCACCTGGACTCCCTTCAGGGACCTGTCATATACAAGATTCCCTGGTGCCCAAACTGCCCTCCTCAGTCTCTCCTCCCTTTATCCTGACCGCCCTCCGCCCCACACCACTCTTGCCCCAGAAGTTACCTACCTGCACATGGCTAAATAAGACATGTCCCTCAACCCCAGCCCCAGAAGGCCCAGTTGGAGGGATAATCCTATGGGACTCGGGGCCTTGTTTCTCCTAGTGCCTCCAAGGGTGACGGTGCTCCCCAAGTCTCGAGTACAGTTGGGCCAGCCCAACGTCCTCATCTGCATTGTGGAAGACATCTTCCCCCCTGTGGTCAGTATCACCTGGTTGCGCAATGGTCAGACAGTCACCGAGGGGGTGGTCCAGACCAGCTTCTACTCCCAGCCTGACCATCTGTTCCGCAAGTTCCACTACCTGACCTTCGTGCCCTCAGCAGACGATGTCTATGACTGCCAGGTGGAGCACTGGGGCCTGGATGAGCCGCTCCTCAGGCACTGGGGTATGGAACCCTCTTCCCAGCCCACTCTTCTCAGTCCCTCGACTCTAGAACCCTTTTCAGCATCCTGTGACCTTCCTTTCTCTCCTAGAGCCCCAGGTGCCTACCCCACTGCCAGATACCACAGAGACCCTCGTCTGTGCCCTGGGCCTGGCTGTTGGCCTGGTGGGCTCCCTTGTGGGTGCCATCCTCATCATCACAGGCACATGCTTGTCTAGCATCCCCAGGTACGGAGGCCCCGGGGGTTTAGGGGGAAAAGGGGTAACTGAATAGGATGAGGGTGGAGCATCAGCAATTCTGTAGGGAGGAGTGAACAGGGAAGGATGATATGGATAAGTAGTGGGTGGGGAATAGAGAAGCAGAGGTAAGGTGAGTGGGTTAGATTTGGGAGATGTGGCAGTCAGAGATAGGATCCCAGAAACTTTGGTCATATGGTTTTTGTTCCTTTAGGAAATGACCCTTCTGAGACAAATGAGTTGTGGGAGACATCCTACGGATTCCTTGGAAGTTTCTGGCAGCTCTTGCATACTCAGTGCCACAGTCTACTAATTACATCCCCACCACGCTGACTTTGAATAGGATCAACCTCTGTCTGTCCTGTAGACTTCCTCCTCTTTGGCCCTAGTGCTCATGGCAGGACTTATGGGGCACCAATTAGCAACGCTTCCTATTGCCTCTCCCCCCACCCCACACACTTTCTTGCTCTACCCAAAGCTCTGGCTAGTGACAGTAAGTTCATTACTGACGTTTGTACTATATTCCTTTTGCCAGCTCTTAGCCAATTCTCCCAGGGTGTGAGGGATGCTGGAGCTTGGGAGAGAGGATTCTGGGTGATGACCACTGAGCTGACCACCTGGTACTGGGGATTGGTAGCAATCATCAAGCTGGTACAGCTATGTCTTGCTCCATTTGACTCATCAATTTGGGGCCCATTGTGTGTGTTAATTATGAATGGGTTATTTCACAAGGACATCAAGAAATTTGCCTTCTGAATTCAGATTTTTCTCTGAAAGGGATGCAGGGTATCTTGCTCATTACAACTCCTTATAACCAACACCAGTTCTGAGGGCACTGGGAAAGGAAAGATTCGTGAGGATTCTACTCTAGTCCAGGATTACTCTGTAATGAAGAGGCCACTGGTGTCTAGCTATAATCTATGATATCATCGTCTTTTTCCACATTCCCTCAAGTCCTATGCATGACAAAGAGTGGTCTGAGGCTTGGATATGATGGCTACTTCCTCGACCTGGGGTCAATCATATCAGTTAGTAGGTAGCACAGTATATCAGCAAGGCATCAGGTAAGATGGAAGGTCTAAGGGACATCCACTTGAATGCCCTCTAGGTATGTGGCATGGAAGATTTCAGTTTACTGTGAACAAAATTAAAAATGCACACAGAGAGATAAGCAACTATGCAAACTAATTTAGGTCAAGTACCAAATGAGTAGTATAGATTAGTGGTTTTCAAAGCAGAACGAGCATAAAAGAATCACTGGGGTTCCTTTGAAAAAGTACAAGCTTCACCCAGATCTACTAAATTAGAATCTCAGCTGTGGGAGCAGTGGGACCCATGAGTCTTTAGTTTTGGATACATTCCAGATCATGCTGATGCAGCTATTCTGGACCAAGGCTGTGGTCTGGTACCTGGAACCCACTGACAGAATCTGGTGCTACCGGCAGTCACTGGAAGAGACAATGCCTGAGGTCTGAGGTGGTCCAGAGGAAAGCTTTCTGGAGAACCTGGGTCTTTTGGGGCATAAAAGTTCAGCAAGATACAAGTAGGAGCAAGACAGGGGTTTGAATTGTGAGTATTTGGTCCTGGAAAAGAAAGACACCAGGAGAATATGAGGACTGTGCAATTCCCAAGGCAGATTAAGTTGGGAGAGAGTGAGACTCTGAAGGGAGTTGGCAAGATCCTCTTAGTAAAGGTTTTTGTTTGCCAGTAACAGAAATACTTTTAGAATGATTATAGCCAAAAGGAGCGACATTTACAATAAAGACACAGGTGAGGTGCCCAGAACCCAAGTGTGGGTTTTAACCAGGCTCACAGGGAACAGAACTCAGAACTGAAATCCAGGAGAACCTAGAGCAGCCCTTCTTGCTCTCTCTGAGCCGTATGGTCTGTGTTCTCTAGATCTCTCTGCATGCTAGATATTCTAGCCATATTTCCCTCTCTGTGTGGACTGTCCTTTTCAGCTAACATCACCACCCTCCAGCTCCTGCATTTGTCTATCACCTCAGCTCTCAGTCACTATGTCTCTCAGTCACAATTTAAATTCTTGAAAAAAAGAAATGACTGGTCAAACTTGGGGCAGGTGTCCATCCCAGTCCAATGTACTACGACCAGGCAGCTAAGATCCCACAGTACAAACGCAGCTGCGGAGCACGCACCTCTGAAGTGAGGGTTCGGGTCGTTCTCAGAGAAAGAAGAATGGGTTGGTTCTCAGGAGATGCCATGAGATATGTCTGGTTGCAATGTGCCCTGAGCTCTGCCGATCTTTTGCTTGAAGTTAACTTGATGCATCCTTGGAAAGGCATTTCTCTGATTTCTGTCCTAATGCTTAATAAAGTCATTAAATTATCTTCTTTTGACTGGAAGTGTGCTTTTTTTTTTACTATGTATATATTACCCAGAAGTCAGTGGAACTATTTTAGATTTATGTATCTGCCCTCATACTCACTTGTTTTTCCTTCCAGTCTCAAAGTAAACAGTCTTTCATTAAAAAAAATTGTCCTCTAGCATTCTTGATCTGATTCCCTTTGAACAGACATTCAATAGTCACTTCCTTTTCTGCATTTTCAAACTTTCCCTCTTTGCAGGGTACCCCGCTACGGATAATAAACATGCCATCTCTCCCACATAATGAGAACGTCAAATCCCCTCTCTGTTCTGCAGCCCAACTTCCTCACCGCCAAGAGCTCCTCCCAGCCACTCTGAAAGAGTGTTGTGCATGGGCTGCCTCCAGATTGCCTCTTCCTGTATACACTTCCTTTTAATATTTAACAGTCTATGTTATAGTTCAAAGCAAGCTTGTCCAGCCCACGGCCCATGGGCCACATGCAGCCCAGGACGGCTTTGAATGTGGCCCAGCACAAATTTGTAAACTTTCTTAAAACATTATAAAAATTATGCATGGAACTTTTTTTTAATAGCTCATCAGCTTTCATCGTGTTAATGCATTTTATGTGTGGCTCGAAATAATTCTTCTTCTTCCAGTGTGGCCCAGGGAAGCCAAAAGATTGGACACCCTTGGTTTAAAGAGTCAAATACTTCCACAAGATTTGCCAAAAGGGCTCTTGAGCCATTTTCCTGCTTGAGCCCCTCCTACCTCTTTGGAATGTACTTTCTCTTCAATAAACTATCTTTGTTTCACCTCTACAAAAAAAAAAAAAAAAGATTTGCTAGAAGAACAATTCCAGTCTCCAGTCCCCTCTCCTACCATGCCTTCACCCTCAGAGGTGATAACCCTCAACTGTTTTAAACCAGTTCTATTGGTATTGACCTCCCTCTAGTCTCTAAATAATATGTTTGTGTTGCTGCATCATGATTTTTCAGCTTTAGGCTTTATCTCTTTACTTCCCACTAGGAAAGAGGAAGATTTAGATTTTCTTTATCCTCGCACTACACACATGCTCCCTTGCCATATCCCCTTCCTTTCATATCCTTATATTGATATTTTGGCCAGGTTGGTGTTCAGTGTTTCTATCTTTATGATCATGGAAAGGCTATTTACAGCCAAACCATAGAGTAAACTGTGCTTGCTCTTCCTTTGCTAGACAACTTTTTGTTTTCCCTGGAGTTAATAATTGTGTTTTCTCTTTGCTTGATTTTATGTGTACCTATCATTAACGAATCACAAATTCATTAATACAAAATTCATTCTCACAATATAATCCGATACACCATGTACTCTGTCAATTTTATCATCAGGTAAAACTCTCTGAATTAGTTGTACTCGGTGACACAGCTGTCATCACCATCCTTGTCAGGATTTGCCTCTCCTGTTACTCACATTCAGTAATAAATAAGGTCTGCTGCCTTATTTTAGAGAGGCACATCCTCTTGTAGCTTCCTGAGAAAGACTGCATGTGAAGTAGATTTTACATTCTTTGCACATGTCAGGAAATGTATTTATTCTACTCTCACATTTAAATGACTGCTTGATTGAGTGTAAAATTCAAGGTTGGGAATAATTTTTATCAGAATTTTTAAAGTAAGGCTTTTCTTGATATTCTCTTAGCTCCCAGTGTTGTTGAGAAGCTGAAAGATACTCAGAGTCCTGAAACTTGTATGACATCTGTTGTTTTTCCTCTCTGGATGCTTGTAGGATAATTTCTTTTTCCCTTCCTTCAGCTTTAAATTCCTTTGGGTGTTTCATTACCTGCAGGGTGAGGAAGGCTCTCCAATCCCAGCCTCTAATATTTCGCCCATCCTCTCACTAGTACATAGCACATGTGCCATGTGTCGGAGCTAACTGTGTGTGTGTCTTCCATCCTTCTAGGGCAAGGAACATCTGCGTCTTACATGTCCAACACCTGCCCTATATTCTGGAACATACTACATGTTAAAACATTTGTAGAATTCTGCTTAATTTCATTGTGTTTGTTTCAAATCCTAGTCCCACTGTGCTGCAGCTGGTTTTAATAACATCGACCATTGTTTACTGAACACAAATAATGTGCCAGGCCTTGTGGTAAATGCTTTTCATGTAGAGTGGGTTTGAGTCTTGGTTTACAAAATCAAGAGAACAATGCACAAAGAGCAAGAAATAGTAAATTTCTGTAGCTAGTCTTCAATTGGACTCATAAACTATCATCTACCTCCACGAGGCTGGTGGCAAATTCAACCTCACTCATTACTGAGGCCTCTCTCTTCCATGGTTGTTCAAAGGCCCTGATACCGTGCTGAGGTACCAGACAGCCCCTTCTGTCTTCCTGCATCTCTGCAGACTGGAACCTCCAGATGCCTACATCTTAATTAACCTGTATGGTCCTTTCAGAGTGGCAGCCCTGTGGCTTCTGCACCAGGCTTGAGGCAAAGGAATCTTTGATGAGGAGTAGCCCCCATTGTTTGGGGGCAGGACTGCAAAAATGTCCCACACAGCCACCTTTCTTTTGTCCCCCGGGGTCTCCCCACCTGCTTTGAATGCTACAAGGGAACAGGGCCCTCTTAAGACTCACAGGCTACTGTGCCCTCCACAGTTTGGGACAATCTCCCCTCTCTGTCTTGCCCTACTTACTACTTCTCAAAGACATTCCCTTCTCTCCCTAATATAATCTCTGGAACACATGGCATGATGTCAAGAGTGCTTCAAGCTTTGGGAAATTCAAAGCCAGAAGAAGGGTCTTGGAGGAGACATCTGTTATTACTTAGTATCACAACCCTGAATACGGAGAAAGCAATAAGGAAAGCATTGTTCTACTACCATGAATTATTTCATTTCTTCCTTACAACCAAGCTGCAAGGTAAGTGTAATACCCATTTCACAGAGAAGGGAACTGGGGTTCAAATTACGTAACTTGTGCAAGGTCAGACAGCTAGAGAAGGTGGCGGGAAGGTCTGTAAGACACTAGAGCCCAAATTCTTTTCACCGCACCATCACTACTCAGAAGCAATTGGAAGCTCACCTGTGCAATGTGAGGCAGGAGAAGCAGGGTCCAACATCCGCGCTCCTAGGAAATGTACAGGAGGACGTTTTAGCCCCTTTGGGAAGTTAACTTCCATTGAGGCTTCTTATGGCGTACAGCTGAAGAAGGGCCAGTTTGGGGGATTACTGAAGAGATTTTACGTTTCCCACCTGCATCGTTCATCTCAGTCCCCTTGTTCAGACGTTCTTTCTCACTTAGAACATAACCTACATTCCCTACTGGCTGACGTTACTAGCCTCGAACATCTCCCCAGCCTCGCCTTTTTCTTTCATTAAGCTGCAGGCACACTATCTTTCCTTGGAAATTGCTGCCCCAAGATCTTAACCACAATGCCTCCAATTCATCATCCATTCACTACTCATGAGGTTAGAACTTCAGAGGCTTCCCTGAGCAACTTGGCGGAGTGAGCCACCTCCCTCCAGTCCCTCTTTATCACGTTATCATGTTTATCTTCATAGACTGCTGCCTCGCCTTGAATGGGGATCCTCCTGTCAAGCTTCCTTTGCTTCTTTAACCTCCCGGGAATCCTTCCTGGGAAGCGACCATGGCTTTAGAGGAGCCGAGTCACTTCCCTTCTTCCCTCACCACATCGGCACACATTGCCACCAACAGGGATCTGGCTCCATCTTGTGGTTTGTCTCCTCTTCATGCAGAGGCTCCAAATCTGAGCGAACATGAGTTCCCCAAGGAGAGGACTCCCCAGCTTTCCTGGCCTGTGAAAACTTTCGGCAGCCTCCTCCCTGGAGCCCCATTCCTGAGGCATGGCTGGATCCCCAGTTGCCAGTCATCCTTTCCTCAGGCCTTCAGTCTGTTGCTCTGCTCCAGGTACAAGTTCTTACCATAATTCCTAGAACATGGCAGGGACTCAATAAACGTTGAAACAACTGACCAACTAAACAGTAAAATGCAGTCCATTCGGGTTTAAAAATTGCTGCTATTATTAACACTATTGCTTTTATTATTACTAGTAGCTCTAATTTATTGAGTACTTTCAATGTGCCAAGCACTAAACACCTACCTTACTTACATTATTCAAATTTACTAGTCTGCACACTCACCATGAAGCACACCTGGCATTTTCTAAATTGTTTCATGAAACTAGAGAGTTCTGAAGAACGTTAATAATGTAATTCAAAAAACTCAACGTAATATTTTTCTTCTAAAATACATTTTAGTATGTATAAAGAAATGCCAAACATACGTATTCGTATGTACTCATTATTAAATAGTCATCTGTCTTGTAAGGCTGATGTGCCTTTTTTTTGTAATAGTAAAAGAATGAAAACATACCCAGTAAGAGTGGAAGAGTTGAAAAAGCTATGGCACATGTGCACAACGGAGCAACATAAAGCTGGCAAAAAGAATGAGGGTGATCTCTCTGAACTGATGTGCAGGGATCTCTAGGATATAGTGCAAAAGGCAAGATACAAGGAAATGTATATAGTATGTGCCACCTTTTAGGTAAGAAAGAGGGGAGAGCTATTTGTAAAAAGCCACACTGCAAAGATAAACCAGAGACTGGTAAAAATGAGGGGAAGGCAGAATAGATTTGAGAGAATGGGGCTGAAGAAACAGTGCATATTGACTTCTGAAACCTATAAATGCTTTACAATGTTTATAAAGGTTAAACAAAAAATTATAAAATTTAAAACAAACAGAAACAAGTGAGTCACACAAAGAAAACAATTATTTTAACTAATATTAGAAAACAATTCTGTATATTCTTAGTGGAATATATTCTAAGGATAAAAAGAACTACCAAAGAAGTCAAATGCCACTCAGTAGTTCTAAAAGTCATTGTTAATAGTAATTGTGTATATTATTTTTGAAACTATGTTTTGTATATTACAGTACAAAAGCAAATCAGGAATTATTGATGTAATGTAATTAGGAACCAAGATCTTCAGTGTATAACAAGGAAGAATAAAGAAGCTAAACAAATGTCAACTTTAACTAATTAGGAAGCTACCCTAGCCTTAGCAAATGAAAGAACTGGAAGCAATGATACCTCAGTAGCAATGAACACTGCTAGTATAGACTATGGTTTCTAAATATTATACCACTATCTAATAAAAGGAAATGGAGCTTCTTAGCGAAGTGACTGATTTCAGGTCTGGGTTAGGGGAAAATACAAGGCAAGCTTGTTTTAGAAAATAAGAAAGTGTTCAAAGACTACAAAGTCATATCAAAAGAAAAGAGTAGCCAGCTTGATGGGGCTCTCACTGGTCAAATTTGGGTCAATTTGAGCATCAGAAAAAATAGTAATAATTGATTTAAGTACCTTGAACATATAAAAACCCATGAGTCCTTAATAATAATCAAATAAAGATAAAACAATAAAAAAAGACAAAACTTTACTGTCACGACTGAATATAATATTCAAATTCCTAACATAGAAAATGGGTCCTTAAAGAAAATAAGCATATATCCTGACATTTCAGAAGGAACTACATATAGTTCCAGTGATGAAAAGTTCTTCGGTTTAGATGACTGCCAGCTAATAAATGTAGACAAAATAATAGAATTAGAAAACCAGCATTATGCACTCTAATGTGATATTGATTCAGGGAAGGCATCATAGATGTTAGAGTCACATCTTATCAAAGTCTCATTCCTGTAGACTGTTTGTTATTGACAAAAATGAGAAAATATCTTTAGAGGAGAGAGACCTGGCTGTCACTACCTCCATTCAGTGATCAATTCTCTCATCAATAGTGGGACAAAAAGACAGTAATCATATACTTCCTAAAAAGATGAAAACTGAAGTACACAGCAACACCTATCTTTAATCAGAATCTCATCAAGCCTTTGGTTCAAAGTTCTAGTTTATAGAAAATACATTAGATAGAAGAATAAGCCATGTGAAACCATGAAGAAACATCATACATATTCAGAATGTGAGATATTTAACAAGATGATTGGTCTGGTCTCTTTAAAAAGGCAATGTAAGAAATGGTGGGGTGGGGAGAGATTAAAAGGGAATTAAGAGACATTACAATAAAATTTAGTGGATGATTTTTCACAACATCTTTGGGGGGAAACAAAAGGGAAATGAGACAAATGGAAAATTTAAAATATGGACTGTGTAATCAATTATATTACAAAATTATTTTCAGTTCAGTATGATTATGGTACTATGGTTATATAGCAAGACATCTTTATGCTAAAGTATTGAGAGATGAAATGCCATGCAGTCTTCATTTTCAAATGGATTCAGATATACACACTCACACAGCTGAAACAAATATGGCAAAATCGTGACAGTTGTTGAATCTATATTATGAGTATTTAACTATTCTTTGTACTTTTACCAGCTTTTTTGTATGTTTAGACTTTTCCTAGTAAAGTGTGTGTGTGTGTGTGTGTGGGTGTGTAATGCTATGCCATACTTGAATATAGTAAAAGATTAAATGAGACATCACTGGAATTCTGAATTCATGAATTGATGTATGCCACCTATTGAATAATTGAATTACTCCTCTGTAGATATTTTATAATTTAAATATTAAGTAATTTAAATATATTGTTATAAAATAAGCATGATGTAATGTGTTTAACATTTTGCTCCATTACATGATTATTAAATACACACATAAAATTTGACTATTTCATTTAACAATTTTTTCATCCATGGATTCAAATCACAGTCTCATTTTATCTTGGAGTCCTACAATTGTTTCATTGATATCTTACCTTTGAAAAAAAATGTTCTAAAGTCAAAAGTTACTATAACACTGTCTATAGTCATCTCATAAACACCAAGAACAAGTTCAACTGTAAAAATACTAAGATGGTTTGTAATTTTCCACTTTTCTCCATGTTTGAGATTTTATTGTCAACCCCAATTAGAAAACAGACAAAATTAATTTAAAAAGACAGTAAAAATGGAAGAGATACAAAGTTTCCAAATTCTTCCAAAGGTCTTGTAATTTGTATTTGTGGTCTATAATTTTTGTCACTCTTTTTTTGTCCTTCTTACACAGTCAATACAAGCCCAGAGGTCACCCCACTCCCCTTTCCTCTCATAGACCTGCCCAGCTGATCACAGCCCCATCTCCTCACCATCACCTCCTGCGCCCTGGTTCCCATAGGCCTCGTCCTTCATAAAGGTCCCAGTCTCCAAGTCAACCTGAAGGGATGGTTAGGAGGGGTGGAGGGTATGAACGGTCCCCATTCAGATGTTACTCATCCTAAGTGAATAGTTTCCACTCAGTCTGCTGTCTCTTCACACAGCAAAAGCAATCACTGGGAATTCCCTCAATTACTGTGGAACAAAGTTGTCTCATTTCTCCTTTGTGCCTTCATACTTCCTAATAGTTTCTCAGTTAGTCTAAACTGGATAGGCTAGGTGAAAAAAAATTGACTTTCTACAGCATCGAGCAATCTTGGACAGAAGCTACACTTAAAAAGGCATGAATTGATAGATACATATATAGAATTGTGTGTGTGTGTGCGCGTGTGTGCGTGTGTGCGCGTGCGCATGCGTGTGTGTCCCCAGCCTTAGTGTTCAGTTCAGGTTCATAGAGTTAACAATATCTGGGTGTTTTTTTCTCCTAAGTGTCACTTCTGATTCCTTTCTTGCTTATATCTAGAACATAACCAAAAACTTGTAGTGGAGAAGAAGAATATAAACTTTGAAATCAGCCTATCCTGTGTGACTAGCTCTATGATCTTATGCACGTTAAGTTAAAATTTCCTTAACTCCAGGAATAGTAATGCATATGGAATAGTGATGCCATGTGGACTGAAAGACATAACTATGCAAAGTGCCCATGAAAACACCTGGCATTTAGCGAGAGTCCAGTGTCACATTCCTTTCCCCAGGTTTCTCCTTCTCTCTCAGCTTCCCCAGAAGCTACAGAAACAAAGTCCTTTCTGATTTGTTTTGAACATTACTCTGAAGTCTCACTCACAGAACTGCTCTCAGATAGAGTCTCTCTACCCCAAGCTCCTCCCTCAGCTGACCATCACTCTTTCCTGCACTTGACTTTTCCTACTGGCCAATCATTGGTTAAGTCACTGAGGCTGTGACCAGAGGTGGTAATGAAGAACATGGTATTGGGGATCAGCGTGAGGGGAGGGAAAGGGATTCCGCAAGAGCAAATCTGTGGGTTGGCCCCTGCGGTTGGATTCAAGTCCAAAGCAGGATGCAGGATTTTCAGGGGAAGTCTGAGCATAGGTCTGAGCATAGGGGAACTCTCAGCACCAGGTCACTGACTAGCCCTCAGGGACCCCAGAGAAGGCAGCAGGCGCAATCAGAAATCTGATACAGAAAGCCTAAGGGGACTGGGCAGTGCTGTTTGGTCTCAAATCAAAAACCATGGATCCAGAAGAACAAGCATCATTCTAGTTCCCACTGGAAAGCGAAGGTTCACACAGGAGCTTGATAACTCTGTAGTAACTATTCAGCTTTCATTTCCCTGGAATGAGTTAAAAGCTTACAAACAAACTTAGAAAACATTGAAAACTGCCTTTTTTGATATATGTTATATATATACACACACATATATAACATGTATATTATACATAAAACACATATATTTTAGAGAGGGAGGGAGGGAGAGAGAGAGAGATAAAGAGAGAGAGAGACAGAGACACAGATGAGGCAAACTGAAACTCTCTCTTTTGCAGCTGGAGCTACTCTGGCTGAGAAATACAGACTAGGTGGAAGGATAGGTAACAACCATTTTCAGAAAAACTCTCAGTGTTTCTACAACCTGCCTTTATGGGAAGCCATTCCCAATATATACATTGCAGGTGCAGAAGAGGAGAAAGTATTTATCGATCAACCTGTGTTACATTCTCACAGTCTCAGAAATTGTAACAGCAGTAGACTCCCTGACATCCGACAGTTGCTGCTGATAGAAGAGCATTTTAGTAGCTCTTTTTTCAAATGAACATCTTCAAATTCTTATCCCTGGATAATCCCTCTTCTCCTCCAACCTCAAATCAAACATTAGTTTAACTGACAAGATTAGCAACGTTTTCATTTGGCAAACACACGTAACAAATATTATCTATAAGTATTTGTTATACAAGGACACAGAAATACATACAATTTGGCAAGGATGATTGGCTCCTCTTACTTACACAAGGAACTGGTCTTACCTTGGCCACCTTAGGCTGAGGCGACAGGCCTGGGAGGGACTCCAGGGCAGGCTGTCTACTGGCAAGGTAGAAATGGGGCAGGGCATGAGAGATGAAGGTGGTCAATGGACCCCCGAGATGACATGGCACAGCAGAAAGACATGAACTTTGGAACCAATGATTTAGGCCAACTGAATATACCTCTGTGAGCCTGTTTTCTCTTCCATTTAGTGGACTATATAGAATTTAATGATGAGGAATGTGAGAATCATGAGATGATATATGTAAGTGACAAGCATTGGGCCTAGTGTATCGGAGCTCTCACTATCTCCCTACATTAACCACACTTTGATGATATACCTGTCCAAACCTCAGCTCCTGGGCATGCCAGCCCCTAGAGCAGGGGTATCTAGATGGATACAAATGCTGAGAGGTGGTGTAACCATCATTTATGCTTGTATTTATATTTAAATATACTTAAACTGTTTCCCCAGGCACTGGGTGGGTTAAGGTTCTAAAGAACAAGGCGTAGTCCCTACCTCACAAGGGAGCTGTGGGAAACATGTATGCACAAGGGGGAAAAATTCAGGAGGACGGAAGTGTTTAAGCGTGAACTAAAAATGGAAGCTGTCTTGTTCATTGGGTGAGTCCTCCAAGGCTGATAAACAGAACGACCACAACAGAGGCCACATTAACTCACTGACAGACATTCCTGCTGGAGTCTAGAGACAGGGGAGTGGTTGAATGCAGGGCCTAGTACACAGTCAGAAACTCAGTGAGGTCCCTGGGAAGGTATCTGTGTGGGAGTGGGGGGACCCCCCCAAAATTGTGTATTCTTCTTACGTTTAAACTTCATACTCAAAGAGCTCCCCGTTTGATGCAATACACCAATCAAGATGCTTTTTCCTCTTTTCAAAATAGTTTTTAAACGCGTCGATTTTGACACCTTTTAGTGCTTCTGCCATTTTGGTTTCACCTTTTCCACAGGGGCAAAACGTTTCCCTTTAAAGACTTTTTTTAAAAAAGTTGCCTGAGGTAGGATTGGGTGGGGCACTGGGGTCATGCTGTTTTTTTTTTATCAAAAACTGCTGAACACTCAGCACAGTGTGGACAGGTGCACTGTCATGCCACAAGTTGTTTGTGTAAATCACCCATCAAGAAATAGGCAAATACACTGAGTCTCCAAGCAAATTCACTTAAGCTGAAAGCAGGCTCTCACGCCAGCTGATATACTACTGTGCAGATGGGTTCCTAGGACACTCGCATGGCGAGGGAAGCCTGTACTATACAAGGGGTCTGCCCTCCAAAGTTAATTACATTTTTGAGGGGTGGGGGAGGGTCCCATCTCATATGTGTCACAAGGGATGGAAGGACAGTTAGAAAAGTATAGTGGGGGTAACAAGTTGTTCTTGGAGATTATGTAGAATTTGCTGATGGGAGAAAGAGGATCTTCTGGGCAGAGAGAAGAGCATGTCCCAAGGCTCAGTGACAATAAGCAGCGTGGGAGGATCTGGGGAGGCCTGTCTTGTGCTCCAAGTTGAGCACAGAGTTCTGGATGAATGGAAGGGTGAATGAGGGACATACATGTAGAGGTAACAAGGGCTAGATAAGGCTTGTAGGTCTTGCAAAGGACTTTAAAACTTTAGGGTAATAAGCAACCTACTCAGACTTACTTTCTAAAGGATCTAGGGCAGCTACAGTGTGGGGGATGGATTAATCAGATGGAAAAGAGACTGGACAGAAAACTAGTAAGAAGAGAGTTGGGACACTGCAGCCTGATGGAGACTTTAATAGAAGTGATAGAGGAAAGCTCAACAAGCCTTGATGGATGAACAGTGAGGGGGAGAGAGAGCAAGAAGCAGAAATTGAGGCAGATCAGGCTCTGGCTCAAACGACTGGAATAATGACACATTAATAATTCTGGCTCTGCTACTACTTAATTACAGTAGAACTGTTTTAACTGAGCCTCAGTTAAAAGGGTGATGAGTATATACTTCATGGCATTACTATGAGGACTTGATGTAGAGATGCTCATAAGTGTATAGCACATTAGCGAGTTCTGTATGAGTGCTTGTTACATAAACAGATGAGCCACAGAGGGACATATTTGGGAAAAAAAGATAGGATCTTTTCTCAACACATACTGAATGCCAGGAGCCCGTGGGACATTGCCATTCGGCAGTTGAAAAAAATAGACTTGGAACTTTGGAGCAAGGTCTGGACAGAGACAGGTTTTGTGAGTGGGAGTTGCCTCCAGTGGAATGGGTAAAATTGCTTAGAAATAAGTGCGTAAATAAGCAGAGGACGAAAGAAGGTAACACAAGGGACAGCAACATCTCACAGAAGGCTGGGGCAGACTTTTGAGAAGCAAACTAAGAGGGGCTGTCTGAAAAATATGAGAGCTAGGAGCCAGTGGTATCTAAGGAGACAGGAGCATGGAGATGCTTCAGAGGTCAAAAGCATTACAGCCCACTGCGTCATAAAAGAAAAACTCATGTTTCAAGAGTAAGAAGGAAAAGAAAGAAAGGATGGGAGGGTGGGCACAAAAAACGTCTAAAATAGAAATTCAAGAGGAAGTCATGCTCACCAGGTGGCTCCAACGACCCTCTGTGGCAATCATAACAAGTGTCTCTGAGGTTGGTCTCCCGCTCTATCTAGCCTTGCTGGTTTCATTCATACCTGCCCGTCAGCCAGAGGGTGCTCATTTAGTCAACAAACTATCAAATGCATACTACTGTAAAGCTCTGGGACTGAGGAATCCCAGAGGTAACACTCATATACAACTCTGCTCTCCTGATAGCGTGTGGAGATAAAGAACCTTTAGAGCATAGTCCCTTTCAGTCTGTCTCCTACATAGCTTTCAAGTCTGGGTCTCTTCATTCCAAACCACTATCCACACTTGCTGGGACCCACCACTGCAACTGCTTTCTACGTTACCACTCTGCATCCACTCGATACTCCACAAACCCATTCTCCTTACTGCAATTTCTTCAAAATTGTCTCCCAGCTCCCCACCAGCCCACAGTATTGAAATTCCAGTGTAGTAGTTCCTGGAAACAGATTGCTGGGTTCATATCCCACCTCCAGCACTCATCAGCTATTGCGACTTTGGGCAAAATCCTTAACCACTCTGTTCATTTCTTCTAAAAAGCACTAAGTAAAACCTCATACAACTAAAATGAGGATGAAATGAGTTTACAGATTTTATTTTTGAAACAGTACTTGGCATAGTAAATGCTCAATGAATGTGAACTATTATTAAAGTCTTTGAGATAAAAAATTCAAATTCTTACCATGGCCTAAAATGTTTTGGGGTTTGGGGTGGGGGGGTGGGGGGGACAGCTCCCTGGCTGGGAATCGAATCCAGGCTGCAGCATTGAGCGCGCTGAAGCCTAGCCACTACACCACCGCCCTAAAATGTTCTCCTTGATCTAGCTGTTTGACTTTCTGGCCTTACTTGAAAGCACTCTCCTTTTTATTCTTGCTACTTCAGCATCAGTTGAGGCGGAAGAAGCCACGTTAGATCAGATCAGTTCCTACCATTCCCAGTTTCTTCCCAACAGGTCCCCTCTCTCGTTGCTCAGCGACCTCCCTCATTTTGGACAAGCCCCAGACAATCTGTCCTTGTCCTGGGAGCCCCTCCTGCTGGGCCTGTTGGGAAGCAGGGTTCCTAATAGTCCTCAAAACCTAAGACAGGTTTGCAGGGCTGGGACTGGAGTCCACACATTTGAGGTTCAATAAAGATGAATAATTGGGAAGTACTGCCTTTATTGAAGCGTCAGTACAATCGCTGGTAAGCTAGTAACTGAATTCTATCGCTAAAGCTTCATGAGCACAGGGCTGTGTCTTCTATCTTTATCCCTACACTATTTAACAGAGCTTGGCATTGTCTAGGTCTACTGAACAGTGTTTGTTGACAAAAAGCAATCAAAGGGACTCAATAAAACATTGAATAAACTGGCAGTATTTATTCAAATGGCATGAGATGAAAAAAATTTAAAAAGCAGAGGCAGTGGAACACGGTCCAAGAGTTGGGAAGAGCAAGAGAGTTTAATTACCACAGCAGGGGTCCTTCTAGCTGTGTTGGAGACGGGTTACTGTAGAAGGAAGTTAATTCCAATTGAGATGGCACTCAGTCTGACTCCTGAAACTATTATAATGGCCTCAAGGGATGGAATAGGACAGAGCTGTGGCTTGGACTAACGCAGAAAGTAAACCAAAGGATAGTGGCCCAAACTGAAAACTCAAAAATCAGGAACACGGCAAGGACTCGTAAAAAAATGGCCAGGAAATCCACGTTCATAAACTGCCTATTAATGTGGTGGGGTGGGAAGTGTAACAGGTCCACCAGCCTGTTCCCCAATCAAGGGGCTAAGCCAGGTTTCCTCCTCTCTCAACATTTAGAAACTCTTAAGGTGCCTCCAAAGGTACAATGTCAGAAATACACATTTAGATAGCTACGATTTTTTATTTTGCCAAATTACAATAATAAAAATCTTAAAGGTATATAAACAGAAGAAGATGCAGCTAATCTGTCTTGATTTCATAACTAACCTCCTCCCCAAAGTAACCCAATTCAAACCTCAAATTCTTTCTGAAATGCCATGTTATATGCCACTAAGTCAGCTGATTACTGGCCAACCCCCATGATATTCACATCCAGTGCTTAAGGGTCCATCCAGTTCAGCTCCCATAGACTCAAGGCTCAGGGCTTCATTTATGGAGTCTATCCACCTGATTTGGGGTCTTCCTCCTTTCCTGCTACCCGCCCCCCCCGCCCCAGTCTTCCCCAAAGAACCTTTTCTTCTCATGACATACTTCTAGTCCTAGGACTACAGACATGCACCTAGGTATTCATTCCCTTTTGGCCTTTAATTCCTATCCCACCCCTACAACAAACCTTCATTAATAAAGTACATTAGTTTTCAAAATGATTTTATCATTCTTCTCAAGAGAACCAAGCTCAGGGGGAGCCGAGTCCATTCAGAGTCCCACATTTAAAATTTTGGCCAAAAAGCCCACTGTGCCTCCCTCCTGTTTAAAACCAAGCAAAGGGCTTTGCAAACAGTTCAGTTCTCAATTCTGGCTGTGCATCACCATTTCCTGAACTTTTGTTTCCCAGGACTTTATTTGCTGGAAATTCGTGACAATTATAATCCAGAAATAACTGCAATAGTTTCAAAGTTTTTGGAATCCCTACATGTAATGAAATTCAAGAATCAATGCTAAAGCCAAATTTATTGCTACTTTCAAAATCCTACCTTCTCCACTAGACTCTAGCCTGTACCTTGTTTCTTGCAACATTATTTATGGCAGAATAAACCATTTGCTGTACATTCCTAATTCAAAAGCTTTATTTGAAAATTCTTGTTTCCTACTATGTGCCATTATACTAAGCTAAATATGTTAAGCCCCCAATTCCAGGACTCACATGTCCCAACCCTGCTCCCTTACTACATATACAGCTCCTCTCCCATAGCAATACAAGAAGTTAGACTTGTGGAGATGAATTTATTTGAATTAGGTAATAGCTGGAATGCTCTAAACTGGCATTCTATGATTAAATCATGAAGGGCCCTGTCAAAATCTGCAATTCAAAACCAATGCAGCAAATTATAAAAGTAATTACCTACCTTCTCAAGGCTGCTGCCCAATGTAAAAGTACCTCCTGTGGCTATCCCATTTGGTAGGTGGTTCAGGAGATAGTCTACACATCCACCCACCACCGCAGAGAAAAACCGGAGGATACCTCAAGTCTTAAATTCTAACCTGAATTCTCAATTAAGGCACGAAAGAGCCAGGATTTTTTTTTTTTTAATCTACACCAAAACAAATTATGAACCTAAAAGTTATTTTCAAGGATTCACTTTATAAGGAACAGATGCATTTACTTCTATCATCACAGCAATAACCTACTGGCTTATTTAAAAACAAAGATCCATGGTTAACTACAGGATGGCTCTGCCTTTTTCTCACCTCAGAAATACTTTCTTCAAAATTCTCAGACAATACTATCATGTTAAAATATGTTAAGATCGCTAACTCAAAACTTGAATAATATTTTCTTTATTTACAAGTTAGAACCAACAGACAAAGAAAGACAATCCAGGGGACCAAATGGGGAGATGACAGAAACCCCCAGGGGCCCCAAATGGAGCAGAAGGAAAAGGGGAAACAGAGTAGAAAAAAATGTCAACGTAAAAAATGAGCTCCCCCTCTCCCCACCCCACAAAGGCTGAGGGGCCCATGGCCCCATACCCCTCAGCCTTACCTAGCTTAAAATAAATTAGAACCATCAACCTCAAACTGGGCCTTTACAAGTGAACAGGGCAGCTACAGCCTCAGGTATCTCCCTATTAGGCAGGGCCTTTGCTCACTTTCACCCTGTGCCCCTGCCCATTTTGAATGGGAGGGGCTCTATGCCCAAGAGGTCACTCTCAATGGGGCTGGGAACTCAATGTTATTTTGTCCATTGTCCCTCTTTCAGCAATGTCCCTGCATCCCTCCCCCTTGCAGAGCCAGCTCTCCTACAGTGGGGGGAGGGGGTGAGATGAGGAAGTATCACAGCAAGGGGGAAGAGGGGGCAAGGCGGTCTAAGGGTCCGGTCCTGCGGAGCCTCCTGCCCCACCTGGCCTGGCCCCTTAGCCTGAGTCTGAATCACTGGTGTCTGAAGAGGAGGAAGACGATGACGAGGAGCTGGAATCGGAGCTGGAGCTGGATGCACTGAGCCGTGACACTGCTACTTGCTGTGCTGACAATGACTCCATTTTCTCATTTGCTGCAGAATAAAGTTAAAGATTAAAGATGTTAAGTCTGACCTCCATTTGTTAAAAATATAGTCAAGAGCTCACAATATAGTGAATTTGAAGTGGCTTATGGGATACTCACCTTTCTTAGGGGGCTTTTTGGTGGAATTGAGCTGCCCACTAACATCTTGTAACCGCTTTTCTAGTTCCCGCTTCTTCTCCAAAGCCAGTTCCTCCTTTGTCTTTCCCACAGGTTTTTTAATGGCTAGAAAAGGAAAACATACCAGGACTAAGACTGCCATAAACATCCTAAAGTTTTATTGCACCCTGGTGTTGCCAAGTTCCTTTCTTGAACAGGAGACAACTGATGCGTGGCACCATCCTGGGAGTTGACAGTCACAAGTGCAGTGTATGCACACCCTACACTACCCTTTACTGAACTGTGCCCAGAGCCACATGAACGCTGCTGCACTGACTGGTGGGCCTCGTCCATACTTACTGTACGGTTTCCGAGGCTTCTTTCGTAGGCAGGAAAGGACGTAGCGTTCAAGTTCTCGAAGTGTGGATGGCTTGAGAGTTTCAAAATCAATCTCAATCTCTTCAGGATTTGAGTCACGTAAAGAGGGCTCCCTGGCTTGGATTATGTGCACCACTCGACCCAGCTTCTCCCCGGGTAACTTGTTTATATCCAGACTCAACTGGCGCTTCTCATCGTAACTCATGGGCCGACTTTCTTCCTCCTCCTCTGAATCATAGCCTGTAGGTAAGGCAGGTGGGGCCATCTTGGTGGTCTTTTTGGGCAGTCTATAGGCAAAGAAAACTCAATCAAGAGAAGCATCCCTCACATCTCTCCCAACACGTTCCCACTGTTCATCCAATACTTTGGATTTCCTGCCTGGCATGGAGCTTGTTTTCCCATTGAGGCACACGAGGGTCAGAAGTGGGCTATTAGGACACTATTAGGGAAGCAGAGAATCTTACACGCCAACCATTTTACATTTATTTTTGGCTTAAAGAACTAGGTATAGGTATGTTAACATGAGTACATCTTTTTGTTCCCAAAGCACTACTAACCCACTCCACTATGGCAAACAAACAAAAAATAAGTATAAATTGGTTTAGAGTAGAGTAGGCACAATGACCGTGGGGCAAAATCTGGGCTGCCACATTTTTTTTAATAAAGTTTTATTGAACAGTCACACTCATATTTACATTTGCACTGCCTATAGCTACTTTTGTACTGTACTGTCAAAGCTGAGTAACTTTGAGACCCTATGGTCCTCAAAGTCCGTACCTATCACCTGGCCACTTACAGAAAACATTTGCTGACCCCTGGCTTAGAGAAAACGTCACAAAGAATGGCAGAAAAGTATCTTCCCCTGAAGAGATTCTACAAATAGCCAAGCCTGCCTCTGCCTCCTATCCTGTTAGGACTTACTTGGTGCCACTTCCTCCAGAAGGTGCAAAGCCAGGGAGTCCTAGTGTAGCAGCACTGCCACTCCCAGTGCCACTTGCTTTCTTAGATTTCTTGGGCTGAGAGAGGCGGGATGCCCGAGGCCCCTTGTCATCTTCATCTACCCCAGCTCGGCCTCGATGTTTCTCTGCCTTTCGTTTCTTTTTTTTTTCTTTTTTTTCTCTCTTTCGCTTGGGCTTGGATATCGGGCCTTGGGACAAGGCAGCCAGTTGTTCATGTACTGCCCTAAGCTAGAGAGGAAAAGAGAAACAAGATGTGAAACAGGAGAAACACATCATGTAAGTAACTAGAGAGAGAAAAAAGGGCAAAGACAAAGCATAAACCTCTTCCTTGGCAAACTGAACAATGATATAATACCTGCTCCTGTAGTTCAGCTAAGCGATGAGCCCTTTCCTCCTCAGAATCAGAGCTTTCACTTTCCTCCTCTTCCTCTTCTTCTTCATCCTCCTCCTCTTCTTCCTCAGAAGAGCTTTCACTGCTACTCTCCTCAGTAGAGGAGTCTGAAGATGACTTGGCCAAGCCGGCAGGCAAGGCAGTGGAGACTGGCAGAGGCCCAGGTTCCAGTGGTTCATCTGGCATCTTGGCATAACGGAACTCAAACACATCCTAGAAAGACAAGCAGACTCAAAACCATGCTGGGGGACAGTGCCCTGAGTATACCCAAGTCATGTGGTAGCTTAGTGTCAACATACAACTGTCAAGACTAGGAGGCCCTCATGTTGGAAATGTGCATGCAGTACATGATGAAAATCTCTCCCCCAGACCTATTTATTCTTCAAACTCTAACCTTGTCACTCACCTGTAGCTTTCGTGCCATGGCCACAACATCATGGTCTGGGGGATTGTACTTATAGCAGTTGGAGAACATAAGCCGCACATCAGCAGCAAACTCCTGTGCATCCCGGTAATCACGATTCTCCATCTTCCGCTGCAGAAGGAGGCAGCGTCAGAAGCTGCACAGGCAGGAGACTCACCTTTCCCTGCCAACCCCAGACACCGCAAGAGTAGCCCTCTTTTGAGAGGACAGTAGGAACGACTTTTAAGGATCTGTGTGCCCTGGGGTTCAAGTTTGAAGTCAAAGGTATTTGGGTGGGTTGAAGAATTATCTATGTATAGGAAAAAAATAATTTCTAAGTGATAGGGGAGGGTGGGTGATCTTGACTATCGTTCCACCCTTTAACTCCCCCAAACTCCCCAAAAAGTTAATATTTAGTTGTAGTTGAGTAGTGTTCTGAAAGTATAACCCACCACAGTTTCAAACTCCCAGAGCTAGGGACTCTTATATCAAGTATTTGACCATCTGTCCCATTACTATTTTGTAAAAGTTTAATACCAACAAATATAGCTGTATCCCCATAGGGAGAACTGACTGGTTTTTATTGATCCCTAGGCTCCAATCACTGCCTGAGCATCCCATCTGCCCCATGCAGTGGGTACCTTGACAGTGCTGAGGTCCATGGGGTGCTTAATGATGTCATGGTAGTCATGCAGGCCAAGAGCAGAAGCGTCCACTGGTTTATAGAAAGGCCAGGCATAGGCAGCATGCTTCTTAGAGAGTAACTCCTTCAAAATGCCATTGCAATGTTTTAGCTGTTCTGATAGCTTTCCTTTCTTGGAGCTCTGATGTTGCTGCTGAGAGTCAGGCAAGTCTTTGCGTGGGGGCTTGATGGGGCGGCCACTCTCTCTACGCATAGGGGGAAGCCGTGCTGCCTTAGGCTCAAGACCCCCAGGGGGGCTAGCTGGAGAACCAGGAGCCAGGATGGCTGTAGGTGTAGGGGTGGTAGTATCTGCTTTCCGTTTTACCCCTTTTTTCTGCAGAGAAAAACAAGATGGGAGCCTTTTACCCCAGGTCCACTTCATTCAAACTTTCATGCTCCATTTCCCCAAAGAAATTCTTATAGGATCTATACCTTGGCAAGGGGCTGGGCTGGAGGAGTTGCAGAGACAGCAAGGAGCGGCGGTCCGGCCGAATGCAAGGACTTGAGAAGAGGAGAAGAGATGACTGATGGGTGGGGAATGTTGAGGACAGTGGTAGGTATCTCAGGAGGTGGAGTATACAGGGCCGTGTGAGACACAGAGGAGATAGCAGGTACCTGATGGGCACTGGTGATATTGCCCTGGAGTGCTAGAAATTAAAAAAAAATAAATTAGTGTTATCATCTTTCCCATCCTTTGGTCTCCATTAGCAGAATCCTCACTCTTCTCACCTGCCAATTTGGCCCCCTTCTTGTGGCTGTTCTTGGGGATGGTCACCACAAGCTCTTGTTCATCTTGTGGCATTGATGCCACTTTCTGTAAGAATATCTTTTCCAGCGTTTGTGCCATCAGGACAATATCATCAGTAGGCTACAGGAAACAAAAGTTCAAATGCCATCAAAAGATAGACAGGCACTGTAGAATTGTATGCCTGAAACCTATGTAATCCTTGCTAACGGATGTCACCCCAATAAGTCTAACAATAAAAATGAATTAAAAAAAAAAAAAAGATAGACAGGTTACTTTTCTTAAAGATATTTCTAGCCCCCCGGCATCATCACTACTCTGTTAGGTAAGTCTACCATCAAGCACTACAAATTACTCACACTGGGCCAACTAGTTCCATCTTCTCTTCTAACTCTATCCCATAAATGCAACAAAAAACAAGAGAAATAAAGGAATAAATCCTGTTCTACTCATGTCACTGGAAATTTCTGAGAAAGGCCATCACCCTCAAATATGAATACTTAAATAACCTGTAATACTGGGTTTCTGAAGCCATATTATGGTGTTCAGTAATACCCTTTGCAGGTCAGATTTTCTAGATCCTGACTACTGGGAACACCTCCTATAGTAAAAGACTTAAATTTTGTATAGACAAAATATCTAACAAGAAGCACTGTCTCTATCTACTAATGAACACAGAAAAACTCACCTTGTTGTAGATATAACAGTTGGTGAACATGGTGTTGAAATCCTGCATACACTCTGAGGCAGCCCAATAATAGTTGTTTTCAAGTCTCCTCTTAATAGTACCCATGTCCATAGGCTGCTTTATAATTTTATGATAATCCTAGAAAAAAAAAACCAAAACAAAACAAAGCCAGGTCAGAGCCACTGAAAAATAAATGCCTGTTCTCCCAGGAAAACTACTGACCCAAACACACATTCACACACATACACACTCCCTATGTGTCAAAGGAGGAAACGGTCTCCTAAACTGCGGCCCCAATTAAACTACAGGACAGAAAAAATGAAATAGGATTCTTAACACCCAGCAGGAGGCCCCTACTGCCTTTCTCTAACCACCCACCTCCCACCCACTCTGGAAGGGTTTCCCATCCTGTGACATTACCTCTGGGGCTGGCTATCCATGGGCTGCATGAGGGAAAGGAAGAAGCTAAGAATTTTGGCCACCGTGGTCCTCTCCCAACCTGGGGTGGGAATCTGTAAAATGGAGCCAGGGCACAAAAGTTAAGGAAGGACACAAGGAAGGCACAATGAAATGCCAAGGTAGCAAACGGTAGGATCAATCACAAAGGACCAAGAATTCAGAAATCTGGTGGCTACCTTACAAAGGAGAGAGAGGGAATCCCTAGGGGCCGCAGCACCTCTACTATAGGCAGCCCACCTTCGTTCATACATTCTCACTCATTTCCACACCTCCCCATTCCAAGCTCACTACTCACCGGCAGACCCAGTTTGACGGCATCCACTGGCTGCCGGAAAGGCCATGCAAACTGATGTTTCCATAGAGCCTTCATCACCACTTTGTGCAGGTACTGCAGCTGATTGGTAACGCGTCCTGGCTTTTTTGGGTTGGACACCTCCGGAGGTGGTGGGTTGGCAGGAGTCAGCTGCAAAGCTGGCACTGAAGCCATGGTGGGGCTTTCAAATCCTTCATACAACAGAGAGGGCTTTCGAATCCTTTTCCCTGGTGCTGCTGCCTCTGGGCCCAGCCCCAGTAACCCTGCATTCCCCTCCCCGGGGAGCCTGTGAAAATGGGAAACAAAATTAGATGTGGTAACCTCACAGAAATTAAGGAGCATGCAATTTACACATTATATGTGCAATAAATCCAGGCTTAGAAACTAGTGAAAAATAAAACTTATGGCAATAGACATTAACCTACAAGCAGTATTCAAACATCCAGATTTTTTGTTCTTGTCTCTAACTTTATTTATAGTATACCTATCTAGGCTCCACCTTCTGGAGTGTGATGGGCTCTATTATCTTTTTTTTTTTTTTAAACCGGGGAAATAAAAGCCCTAACAGACCTAACGTCATTTCTTTGTAAGACATTAACATCTGAGAACCACAGGCTTGGGGGTGGGACTTAAGTAAAATGGGTGGAGCAGAGAAACTCAAGCCCTGAAGCTTGAGGACCTCACTAGGGGCTTGGTGGTTACCATGGTGGCTGAGCCTGAGGGAACAGGTATAAAGAGAAAGGGAACAAAATGCAAAGTTTCATAAAAAGCAGACACACCCCTAAGATTCCATCTGGGTAAAAGAGGTCACCATTCTCTATAAGCTTTGCAGGTAACTTCAAAGCAAAAAAATGGACCAAAAATCTAACGGAAAACCATTCCAACTCAAAAAAACAAACAAACAAAAACCCAAATCAGACAAGGAGCAGGTCAGACCTCACAGCCTGGAATAACCCCCAAGAAACTATTTGCAAATTCAGTTTCTTTCCAAGGGACTAGTCAAGGTCAGCAAGTTTCCTTACAGAAGTGATAGACCACCCCCTCCACCCTGCCAACAAACAAACAGCAAAAGGATTCCAACAGCTCCCATTGTAGCATCAACCCCGGAGATCAAAGCCAACAGTAATTCAAGCTTAGATTCACTCTCCTTAGGACCAGGTGTTTCCCCAGGACTTAATAAGACACTACTATCCTGAAATCTCATTGTTTACATAGGAAAAAACCTGAACTAAAGAATCCGTAAATCCACCTTCTCGCCTTAAATGAAACTTTCAATACTGTCAACCCCCCCCCCCCCAACAAAAACCCGATTCAGTCACTGAAAGACAAGCAGGGGTTTGGTGATCTACCCTAGACAGTAGGAACCCACAGGCTGAAACAGTAATCCGTCTACCCTACTCTGGGAATTCCCGTAGCCAGTCCCTGAAGCTCTATCACCATGGCAACATAAAAGGCACTAGATATGACCACCAACCCCCAAAAGGACTAAAACAAACGGTCTCTGAACACTAGACCCGTTAGGACCTGCTGCCTAATCAATGTCGTTCTTCTCCATTACATTCCCACAGCAACCTAGGTGGTGTGCCCCACTTGGCTGAGACTGAACCACCAAGCGGAAAGTAGTGTAGACGTAGACAAACTGTACTCGCCCCACACGCAGTGTCTGGGAGACTACCTCGATTCCAAACCGTCTCTCAACCCCCTCTCGCGAGCCGCCGAGCCAACAGTCCCGTCACGAAAAGAGCAACGCGTACGAGTTGATCCCGTATTCCCTCTGAACCCGATGCCCTAGATCCCGATGCCGCTGCCCCCCAAAGTCCCCTTCCCACTTGCGGAGACGTACTTGTTGTGTGGAGTCACGTTTTGCAGCATCTTGACCGTGGGGAACCGGCACTGCCCTCAGCCGCGCAAAGTCCGGGTGGCCTCGGTTCCCCTTACCGCCCGGTCCAGCATAACCCGGGAAGTAGGGGGGCCCGCTGCCCTTGCCTCCAGGCGACAACCCCCCCACACTGGGCTGGCACGAAAGCAGTCTTCTCCGCTGCTTCTCGGAAAGCTCCTGGCACCTTGGCGCGCTCCGCAGGCGGCGGATAACGAGAAAATGGCGGCGGCCTCAGCAGAGGGCGAGCGAGGGGGGGACTCTTCAAAAGCTAGGGAAGGTCCCCGGTCCCAGACACCGTCGTCAATATGGCCCGCTGTTGGTCTGCAATAATTCCCTCTTCCTGCCGGGACTGTCCGGGGCGGACGAGGTCCCGTTTCGTTCTCGATGGAGGCGGATGAACACGAAAAGTGGTTTAGGGAGCCGCCGCCTCCATCTTTGAAATCCTCTTGAGGGCGGAGTAGAGGGGGTGGACAGATTCCGAGGATTGGGCGGGGCCCGAAAAAGGGGAGCTTCAGGGGCTTCTACAGGGTCTGTACTGTCCGCCGGGACCGGTCATAGGCCGAGACGAAGGCCATTTCCAAACGGATGGAAGTGGATTGTAATGGCGGGCCTCGACGACCCGAAGGCTGTATCTGGTAGGCAGAATCCTCCAGCTCGTTCTAGAGGCTGCTCCACTCCAGCGCGAAATGGCGCCGCCGAGCCCCGCGCCAGCCCTTTATATATAGGCAGGGGGGCGGAGCTTCGCCGCTCATGCGCGCCACCGTGCTCGAGATTTCCTCCACCCTCTCCGCGCGCGCACGCTCGCTCACGCGCACGAAGAAGCCAAGTCCAAGGGGGTGGAACGCCTCTC